>JASCZW010014111.1:0-23735 GCA_034211315.2 Aedes japonicus | reverse complement strand
GAAATTGTTCAGAATATAGGATCAAATATCTCAAACGAGGTGAGATGGAAACCAACAAATAGTAATTCCTACATGAGTTTGTATCCTAGGTAATAGTACGATCTAGAAATAACAGACATTGGGGCCCAGTACCATTTCTTGAAAAACGTGTATAAATGATATTATGGGCAGCCGGTATAAATAGCAAGTGCAGAGAAAAACAAACAAAACGTTTCAGGTTATTTGTCAGGCTTTGTATTGATCAACATTTACATGACATCATTTACATCACACAACTGCAGCACCGCCTAACAAGAGCATAACGACATAAATTTGAAATGTCGGTTTAAAGTTTTACACAAGCAGCAGATTGAAGATGACCGTTTGTTCTCTGTGGTACGATGTAAACGATGGTTAGATGGTGTTTACCATATTATAATATGGAGTCATGAGTAATGAATCATTATGATCATATGAATGATTTTTAGACTGTTTCTTCGGTTCATCAGTGATTATCTCTTGAATTTTAGGAAAACTCTCTCCGCTACAGACGATAAAAAAATCTGAAATTCTGAGAAGATTCCTCCTGTACTTTGGGCAAAATTTCCTCATGAATTTCTTGACCATCACTCTCATGTTCTCGGAAATTCACATCTAACCACTCTACCTAACCTTCCCGAAACATTTGGTAAGTGTTTTTCCTGAACTTAGTTACCTTCTAAACTTCTGATAAGTCCCATCCTGAACTGCGAAGAATATTCCTCCAAAGTTCTGCAGAAAGTTCTCCCCAGAATTCTGGAAAATCTTCTTAAATTTGTTAAATCTCTAATTTTGAAATTCTGCAATGTTAAATTTTGAACTTCAAGAAAGCTTCTAGCAATTGATGGTAATTCCAAATAAATTTTTGGAAAGTTTCCTTCGGAACTTCTAGAAGTCCTCTCCTGAATGCATGATTTTTTGAGAAATTCCTTCTTATAGGCCCTCTCTGGTAGGTTTCTTCCTGAAATGCGGGGAGGTTTTTCCTGAGCTTATTCCTTCTAAATTTCTGAAAAGTCCTATCCTAAACTTCGAGGAAAGTTTTATCGAAATTATGGGAAAATGCTCTCTAAAATTTCTAGATAGAATGGTTGGAAGTTTTTTCTTCTCCTGAACTTCGGGGTAGTTTGTTCTCGTACCTCCGAGAAATTCTCTTGCTCAAACAACTTGAAAGTACCCCCTTTGCCGCTGGAATACTTTTGAGAGGTTTCTCTGAGCTTTGAAAAATCATCACACTGAAATTCAGAAATATTCTCTTTTGAACTTTGGAAAAACTTTCTAGCACTTCTGGAAAGTTTCAACTAAACATTTGGGATGTTTTTTCCGAAATCTCTGGGAAACTCTTTTCTGTACTTCAGAAAAGTTCTCTTGGATTTTTAGGACGCGTTGTGGAAGTTCGTTTCTGATTTTTTTGAAAAATTGTAGTTTCTTCCTGAACTCCGGGGAAGTTTTTTCCTAAACTTCTGCATCTTGATTTTCCGGGAAGTACTCCAGAGCCTCTAAAAAGTTCCAAACTTCTATGAAGTCCTCTCATTTAAATGTCTTCCTGAACTTCTGGGAAATATGATCTTGAACTCTAGGGTGTTGGGTCCTGGTATTTTTCAGGATGTTCCTGCTTGGACTACTAACAAGTGCTACCTATACTTCTGAAGAGTTTCTGCCTGACCTTCGGAGAAAGGCTCTTCCCGAATATCTAGAAAATATCTTTCTGAAGCTCTGGGAAATCTTCTTCTGAATTTTCTAGGATGTGCCCTAAATTCTGGGTATTATTTTTCTATACTCCTGAAAATCTAGGATTAATTCCGTAAACTATTTAACTCGAGGGCAAATTTTCAAATCCCCAGTGCAAATGTACGAGCTCATTAATTTTATTGTTATTCTAAGTTTCAGTGTGGCTTGAGAGGCAATGTTAGGATCGCAAAAGTAATAGTAATGAAATTTACTCTTTGTTACTCCAACCCAAAGCACATTGGTGGTACAAATAAGTCGAGCTCTTGGTCAATTTCCTACCACTTCTGCTTAGCATTAGTTTTGCTAACTCCATATCACAAAAGCCTCTGGCGCTGTCCATATTAATTTTAATCAGTTCGTTGAGTCATTTGAACTGACAGTAGATTTTTTGGTTTTTAATAGGATTAGACAGTTTTTGCCAAAAGTAAATTGTTTTTTTGTTAATTTTACTGCAAAAAATAATGGTTTAGTGTATTTCTTACCTTGCTCAGCCAATTACCACTTACTCGACAAATAGTGACAAATCTGTCACTAGTTTCCAAGTTTGTCGATTGAGTCGACCAACTCGATAAAATTTCGTCTATCTCGACATCTATAATAGCAAAATATATCTGTCGATCACAGTGACGGTTGACTCGACTTCTATAATTGGTCCCATAATTGGCAACATCTACATACACTGGGTGAAAAATTTAGATGAACGACATAAGTTTTACTTTTAGAATTTTAACAAAAGTCAAACCTTTGATATCCGAAAGAATGAACGTAGTCCAAGAGATGCAAAAATATAGGTTAAGAATAAATAGGATTACAATAACTAAAAATGACATACATTGGCTTACGTGTGTTAATGCCACATTAATGTTGTTTTACATATATTCAGCAATGCTTTAGTTATTGGGAAACTAAGAAAATTTAAATTAACACTTCACTTTTTCTAAAAAAATAACTGCAACACTTTATTAAACTATCACTGTCTTTTGTCAAATTATCTATTCTTTTTGTCAAATAGGCTTATCTTTTTGTCAAATAGGCTTATTTCGTCTGCGACTTACAGACTTCTTCTTTGTCGAGTGCTCGACTGAGCGACGAAATAGGCCTATCACGGAACTGAATAAGGAAAGGTTCAAGATTAGTTTAAGCAAGCTCACCCAGGTAACCAATAAGCATTGAAATAGGCACTAATTCTGCATCATACTTGCATTTAAGATTCTTCTTGCTGTAAATTGGTTGTCTGAATGCAAAGCTGTTGTAAAATGTTAGCTGTCTGATAACTGCATTTTTGTTGCTTGAAATATTATTAAAAGAAAATGACTGAAAATGCTTAATTAAAGCTGTTTACAAAACGATAAGTGTTAAAATTTTTGGAAGCGTTTCATGATCCTCGCTTACTCCTGCATCAGGACTATAATAGTTCCCACTCTGGTGATTGAATCATCTTCATCCAAGTTCTGCAGTTCGATCTGTTAACATTTCGTAAACAACTTTCATTAAGCATTTTCAGTGCGTTATTCTAATAACATATCAAGCAAAAAATGCATATATCAGACAGCTTGCATAACGGTAGCTTTGCGTATGCTATTTTACAACATCGTGCATTCAGACAGCCAATGTACAGCAAGAAGAATCTTAAATGCAAGTATGATGCAGAATTAGTGCCTATTTCAATGCTTATTGGTTACCTGAAACATTGAAGTTTATACTGGGCAAATATTAAAACCCCTATGTTCCATATACGTTAGAAGATAAAGATGCGGTGTAAACACACATCGATCACGAAGCAGTGAGTTCGAATCCCATCCTAGGCAATCTAAAAACTGCAGTGAATTTTAGTGTCCTCTTTCATAAGAAAAATAGGGCGTCTAAAGCAAACGTTCATCATCATCAGTACAGGAGAGGAAAAAATATATAAGAGGCAAAACAGGAAAATGAATAAAATCTAGAATTGAAAATGGACTTTTTTTTTCCTTCGCATTCTCAATCAAACATTTAATCAGCATTCTAAAAGCTAAACTCCTCAGCAGCAGAACAACATTTCAACTGCTGTCATCTAGCTGTCATTTGCAAACGTTACCAATTCATGCTACCAATGAATGACATATTGTCGACATAGATGTTTTCTTTTGGTGGGGTCCAGCATTAAATTGGCCGTATAGCGGGCCAAAACCTGCTGTTGAATAGCATTTAAGGTGAATGTAATGCGCATAAGCATTATATCGCTTGTCGTTAAGACGCATATAGGGCTTCTTACGGGCTCTATTTAAGGCTTATTGATTACCTGGGTAGTTAGTTCTCGAAAAAATTCACACCAAGTATATTTTCGTGACAACTGGCACAGTGAACCAACATATTTAAAATCAATTCTCCTACTTATATAGGGCGAACACGAAATTATTGCAACACTTATTGCAACGATTATTGGCTGTAGCTTTTTCCCCACTGCACTGAACATTTATTTTCGTAGAGTAGCTTTCACGCGTTTCGTAAACATGGATTTTGTACATAGAACAAATGTCTTGTATATTGTATGAAACATTCATAATGCTTTTATCTGGTGAAATGCTATCATTACACCTTTTTGTAAAATACACAGAAATGAACTTCGTGATGACTAGCCAATCGCTGCTTCTCTTTTATACCGCAACTCATTGACGATGGTGTTTCTGCTGGTATGGGCGGAAATAATTTATCCATCCCAAAATAAAAATCAAAGCACTGCCGTGAGCTATAACTTCATGCTCATTAAGCAAGATTGTTCTCACGAGTCAGCGTGGCCTAGTGAGATCAACCACGGATTTAGAATCAGCACTTTCCAAATATTCAGGTTCGAACCCCATGTCTGAAACAATAAAAAAAACGCTGGACAAATCCACGTGATTGCGCTTTTTTGTCAATTACATTTTGAGTCGATAAAGTAGATCTGTCAGTCCTTCATGCAACCACCAGACAGACGTTTCTTTTTAATTTGTGACGAAATATTCGTAGCTCTTTGCATTGTTTCCGTACAATGTACGAATGTTCTTTCTCTGTCAACAAAAGCTTCGTGCTTTTGACAGTTGCGCGTGCAATTAATTACGAATGTATCTTCATAAAACGAACAAATCAGTTTCGTTGCTGAAAACAACGAATGGATTAGTGAGTATTACTTTCGATTTTGTAATATAAACTAAAATTAACTTTCAGTGTGGACAGAAATTAACCAAGTTCTTCTTTGAAGTGTATTGCTAACATCCTGTGAATCACGTAGTTGTGTGGTTTGTTGCAGTTACGAAGGAAGTGAGTCAAGTGGCGACGCGTGAAAAAATGTTGTACACTCACATTAGTAGGGTTCAAATACAGGTTGACTTCAGATCACAAACGTGAAGCTAGAAGAAAACCTTGATAAGCACTGAGGGAAATGTTATGGGCAATTTCGCCAGAAATCTCAACATTTCAACACGTGAGGTTGCCAAAAAGATCGGCGATACGGAAAGTTTCGGCAAGTGAACGGCAGAAAACTGCTTCTAAAAAGTTCTACTCAGTGATGTAGACCAGATAAAGTTGTTATATCAAAGCTGACCTCCAACAAAGAAGAAAATATCGAGATTCACATCGACAAACCTGATCTTGACGACTATCGGCACCTGTGAAAAGGGAATTAAAATTTTCGGCACAACAGGCACTATCATAGTGAAATTTACAAGACTGAATGCCTCCAAAAAAGTTTTTCGCCATGAAAATGAAATATCACTATTTTGGCCGAACTAAACCTTCATGCCATTGTTCTGAAAGCGTACAGGAACGGTTTAAGATAAAATCGGTGCTTTTTGTCCCAAAGCACAGAAATGCTCCGAACTGTCCTGAGCTACGTCAAATCGCATTTATTTGACCATGATGAAGCAGAAACTCACAATGTTCACAATCAAAATGGTTTTTATACGATAAATAAATGAGATTTTATTGTAAATTAACTGTGTTGAAATAATTCTGTGTTCGCCCTTTAGTGCAGTTTCCATCTACCTATAGTAATACCTCGGCTATTTTGCTGCCGTTCTCGGTAGGAAGTTTATTATTAATCCTAATATTTGCAAACACGTTTGGTCCCTTTTTAGGAAGTTCTTCCGTGCTGTTTTCATCAGACTTCTCTTGTAAGACGTAAACAGAAATCTCAAACTCGTCGAAATAGCCCGATTGGAAAATATTGAGACATGGTTAGCTTAAACAGACGGATAAAAAATAATTCCTTATAATTTTGTGCAATTCTTGAATTTCAACAATCATTAAGACATTGTTGGGAGATCTCGGATTTTTTCATTGAATATTCATAGTGTCTCTTTCAAAACAAAACACATAATCGCTATGAACAGAATCAGAAAAAAAATAAACTGTTTAAATGCCTAAATAATATTAATAATCGGGAATCTTTTTTCTTTTTGCCGTGCAACATTGAACAAAAAACCGATAACCATCGACTTCATTAAAATCCCAAAACATGACCCAGAAGGTATTCCTCTGCACGCCTCTTCTCGCACATAGGCAAATTTCCTCCATCGTTTTCCCGTGCTTTACCACAGCCACACTTAAAAAGGACCAACAAACGGTATGCAAAAGGTAGTAAGGTACGTTGGACTTTGGGAAGCGGGGACAACTACGCGACGTGAACATGAAAACCGGATAATTTGCAAGAAATTAGGAAGACGTGAAAGTTTGCAATCTTGCACCGACGACGACGACGACGACGACGACGACGACGACGACGATGCCACATCCAGGGATCTATTTAATTAAATTTAGCAAATTAATTTAATCAAACACAATGTGCACAGAAGACGCCAAGACTCCCGGCACGGGGCGGTTCCGGCGGGCGTTGGGGGGATGTAAATTTAATCCGAAAGCTCCGACGACAACGAGAGCAAGACGACGATGACATTTTACTGTTGAAGCTAAGAGAGCGATCTCAATATACCAAGTAGTGACATCGTTATTAAGCTTTCTCTCTGATGGGGGGAGAAGGTTGTGGGGGAGAGGGGCGTTGAGTGAATGAAAACACTTTCATGTCATTTCACGCTAATCGTTGATTAAATGGATAACTGGCAGTGTTCTTTCGCAAAGAAAATCAAAATTTACTTTATTCACTGATGATGATAGTAGAATAATGTCCTGAGAGCTAGCAGTTGAACCAGGGCCAATGTAACCAGAACCACCGGGTGGCCAAGCTGAGCCAGGATGGTACTGCTCCGGTTGCAGGGTGTCCTCCCAGCGGCGGATTCGCACACGCAAACCTCTATTTCGCGACCGCTGCGATCCTCCGTGTAGCACGTAGACGACGTTGATGATTCATTGTCCACGTTCATTTTCGCGCACATGTACGTGATGTTTTCGACTGTGAATGAGATTGAATGCAAGTTCGCTTAATTAAACATAGACTATCATTGTGGTTTTACTGTGCAATAGGGCGGCGAATTTGTGTGCAGGTGGATGAGATTCTGTACCAAACGGTGAAAATTGCGTCAGTAGCAAATAAGTTCAATGAAGCGGACTTTTCAGGGAGCGCTGAGCTTTTCAGTCTAATTTAATCTAATTTGTTGTTATTTGTTGTTTACTTGTTACTTCACATCTTTTTTGTCAACCATGTAATCGAGGAATGTTAAAAGTAATTTCATATAACGTTAATTCTTATAGACCATTGTCAATGCTTTGTCTTTCGTTAAAAATTATAAACTTTGCAGTTAAAGTTCAACTGACAACCCTTCTTGACTTAAATAATGGTATCTTAAATAACTCCTTTGGATTTAAAATCAAAATATCAGCTGAATCCTGGAGAGTTTGAGCTGTTTATTAGAATACCTGTAACTAGAAATGAGAAGAAAAATTAGTATTTCCAACTACCTTTGCTTATCTTGACAGATACGCGCTATTTCCTATACAATGTGCAGATTTCTTCAGTGTCTCGTACTAATAACTCGACTTTCGAGTTAAGAGTAGCTACAGTACTGGAAAGAAAAAAGTATACACTCATATGTTACATTTTCTTCGAAAGATTATATTTTAATCTTTATAGTTACAACAATATAATCTTTGGACGAAAAAGGAGGCAATAGTGCGAAGAACAATAAAATGTATTTCAAAATTATTTAGAATACTTATTGTTTCGGAGTAGTTCGAAGTTTTTTGTTCTCTTATTTTCACTTGGCAAGAAAAAAGTACACAGAGAAGAAGTATAAGTATAAGGTAATCAAATTTAATCAAGACTGACTCGAACTCAGTACCTTGTATGACCTCTTTTGGCACTGATGACTGCTTCCAGACAACGTGGCATACTTTCAACGAGATTTCGCAAATAACGCTGGTCAATTGACTCCCAGGTCTCCTGTAGAGCTTCAGGTTTTTGTTGGTAACATTGGTTTTGTCCATTTTTGAATCCAATATCGACCACAAATTCTCGATCGGATTCAAGCCCGGTGACTGGGGCGACCATTCCAAAACTTTGATACGAGATCCACGGAAAAACGTTTGAGTTTTACGAGCCGTATGTTTTGGGTCGTTGTCTTGTTGAAAGATGAAGTCATGCTCGAGCCCAACCTTCAGCAAGGTAACCTCCAGATTTTCGGAGATATACTTGTCGGCCGTCATAATTCCTTCAATACGGACCAATTCTCCAACTCCTGACCAAGCAAAGCACCCCCACACCATAATGTTGCCTCCACCGTGCTTTACTGTTATTCTTACATTTTTGTCCAGAAGTTCCTCGCCTGGTTTGATCCATATCCTCGGCCGTAGTTTGGTACCAAACAGCTCAAATTTACTTTCGTCTATCCAAAGAACCGTTTTCCAGAAGGAAATGGGCTTATCCGCATACTTTTTGGCAAATTCCAATCGTTCGATTCTATTACACTTACTGATGTGAGGACGGCGTACGGCAAACTTGTTCTTAAGCCCTTCGTGTTTCAATCGCAGACGAACAATTCTTGCGGATATATTTAGGGACAAGCTTTCTCTAATCGCACGGCTTGTTAGTTTCGGGTTACTTCTCGCTCCTCGTAGTATTCGAGCATCTTGTCTGACTGATCTCTTTCTCGGCCACCTTTATCATTCATATTTCCCCGCTGTTGATATTTTTTCCAAAGCTTATGTACCGCAGAAAAGCTGACTCCGTACTTTTTCGCGACTTTCCTGTATGAGCGGCCATTTTCACAATCTCTCACAATAAGTTTTCGCACTTGCCACTATATTTTCATGCTTTCGATGAACTTCAAACAACAAAATTGAAACTTTGTAGGTATCTATGACGCAAACACGATTAAAAACGTTTGACACTTGCAATGGTTACGTCCAGTATGAGTGGACAGGTGGAGAGTTTATCGATACGGTGTTGTCTGTAGTGATAAAAAATAATGTCACTGTGGTGTGTACTTTATTTTTGCCAGCTTAAATTGTTGAACATTTTGTAAGTATATCTATAACAGATAAATGAAGTACGTCGTCCGCAAACTGACACATTCATTTAATTACATATGAAATATCTATAATTTACTTCAAACAAACTCATGTGCTATACTTTATCATAGTCAACATATATTCAATTTCCTAAAGGGTTTACAGTGTGTATTTTTTTCTTGCCAGTACTGTTAATCCATAGTCCAACCACACTTAGATTATGGTTTAATAATAATTACATCAGCAGCCAAGATCGTGTTCTCTAAATTAGAAACAGTTCAACATTTATAAATACAAATCAGCATGAGATACTTAAAACCTACATAAAATCATGTTATTTTAGCTGAAAGTGGTACATTGCCAATGAAGGAAAGAGCCAAATACTTATCATTAAAGGGAATAGTTGAAAACTTATACCTTCAAAACACCCCAATAGTAAAATTCTTAGATCAATTTATCAACTTGGATCAACTACCTAACCAAACATCTTTTCTAGAGAAAACAGCTTCCATAAATAACTACCATCTTAAACAACTAGGTTCAATAGTGCCATATGAAATAACAACTAGATTAATTATTAAATCAGAAATCAAACAATTAAAGAAAAATAATTTTCAACTGAAATGCAGAAAAGAATGATATTAGAAATGATTGAAAATGAACATAAACAGCAATACTTGATGTCTACGGATGGTTCGTAAATTTATGCAAAAACAGATTATGAAATATGTGTCAGCTTAGAGCGAATATCTTATAGTGTCAGTTCAAAAAAGCAATTTGCGGTAATGAATGCAGAATATTGTAATTGTAATTGTTCAGTGTATAGTCCGTAGCTTTCCTGCTAAGATTGCGTATCCGGGGACTCACCCCCAGGTCTATACACCTATAGTCCTTCCCGTTGCACTCGTCAGCTTGTGCGATACTCTAGACTCACATGGGTGGTCGTATCCGGTTCCTCCACTGGGTAGCGCAAGTGTCCGTCCAGTTCTGGTACATTAATTCATCTCTTGCCTAACTAAAATACTTATTACATAAAAAGTTTTGAGAAACCCGTGTGTAAAACGGCTAGCCGGCAGTAATTTGTATAGCACTCAGTTGGCCATAATAATTTGAAAACCCCGAACCGAATCCTTAAAATATTAGAACATTAGAAACTTTTCATAATAGAACCGATTAACATGTCCAGGTTTATACCGCTTGAATTTTGATTTTCAAAAACATCTCATAAACCCAACTTAATATTTATTCCAACCAAATGAAACGTAGAAGGTGCCCTGCATTGGCCAACAATAAATTCTCTCTCAAACATTCCCCTTTACCATCCAAACCCAACACTTCATCAAACCCAAACGTTTCTGCTGGAAAATAATAAAAATTGTTATTGATTAGCCGATCTGCACCTAGATGGTTTAGGATAGGTGGAGATTGATATGGAAAATTTAGTAAGAAGAGTTACCTTGAATTGTGATCTGCTAAGACACACAAGCATAACAAAACCAAACAAAACAAAATAGACAAAAATAAAACAGGATCCAAGATATTGTCTTCAAAATTTGGTAGAAACAAACTGTTTGTTGCCTCAACAAGAAACAGAACCGAGAACAAAGTTATAAGTAGAATCCTTCCATTTCCCGATGATTATAACTATGTACTGGATACTTTTAACTGAAATGAGCTTCGAACGAGAATAGTGAAAAAACGTCATTGAACAATGACTATCAATACCTGTCTTCTTTGTAAGCTGAAGCCCATTCGAGCTCTATCAGATGAACTGGAGACGGATGTCCTACTTAATAGTCCCTAAATCTTGAAGTTTTACTGATCTGTGCTATCACTGTCACGATTCATTGTTACTGATTAGCATATAATGTTTGAAGGTTAATTATTGGTTTGATCTATAAACAAATCATCTGAAAGCTCACCTCTATTTATCTCTTCGGCTGAGCTGCTCTTTATACTAAATGTAAATCTCCGATCCGATATCTACGAAAAATTCCACTGCCTAACATACAAATGACGGAATGTTACAACCTGGAAAAATTGTAAAAGAAATCCATGAATCCTCTCAAATTTAACGCCGATATGCCACCACAAATTTACAAGCTCAAAATTGCGTGCTGGTTTTGTGGTTTGAAAAGTGTCCAGATTCACCAACAAAAAGTCTGGGCACTGATACAATTACGGCATTTGAATTGTATTCGGAAACCCGTGTCGCTCAACAAATCTTCAAACAAATGTGCAAAAGCACGTTGGCCAATATTTAGCGTCAACCAGTGGTGTGTGCTCTACTCAAGTTCCCTTCTTAAATTCACCTTCATTCAATTTGCCATTGAGTTGGACACATCACAATAGAAAATACTGTGATGGAGCACGGACGTAAGGTTACTAGATGTATGAAAAATACTCTGTAACTATTTAGGATTATATCTGAAAAATCCAAATTTGGCCAACACCCACCAATTTGCGGTAATGAATGCAGAATATATCGTAAAAATATTGAAGGCCATGGAATATTTAATTTCTAAAAATATTAAAAACGTAGATTCTAAGAGCGCACCTCAACTTTAAAAAAACACAACTAACATAGATAATTACTTGATATGTGAACTACGTAGGATAACCAATAAATCAAACATAGAAAAAATAAAATGGACATCAGCTGCTTCTTCAGTTTGATAATTGACGACATCTTTCTACCAGCAATCAACAGGCCATCTACGTGGAGTATGATGTAAATGTCATCTCCGGGGTGAACTCTTGTATACAAGCAGTAATCATGCATTGAACGTTCGAATCCCAGCAACAATAGCTTCTGGTTAAACTTTTCGTTCAAACATCGGGGGAGTGTTTCAGCCCGTAAAGTGACTTGAATAACCTTCACACGGTATTTGGCGGCGAGTTAACGCCTTCCGGAACTGCCATGAAAATCCTCTCCAACAATTTTCACATCCACTATGATGGAATTGAAACCCTGTTGAACACCAACGGTCAGTACGATCCGGATTATCGTTAGCTTAGCGACTGGAGCAAATATCTCGTCATAATCCAGTCCTAGTTTCTGCAAAATCCTTTCATCACCAATCGGGCTTTTCAGCGCATCGGGCTAACCATTCTCGTCTTCCTTCATCAGATAACCCCATTTGGACTTGAACGGATTCACCCCTCCTGCACTCCCTTCTGCTGTGCTTCGGCATTGCTTCTTTTCTATCTGAGTGCAGATGGAGCGCGTCGCTGACAGCTTCATTCGGTTCTGGTTCCCATTCAGGATTTCACTTCATTTATCAGGTTGAACATAAACGAATTGTGAACGTTCTTGGATTGAACTTCGTATTCCCGCTCTTGCTCGTAAGGGTACTTGACTGTGCCTCTTCTCGTCAGCGTAGGGAAATGAGCTCTTATCAAACTTCACCTCTCTTGTAATGGTTACCTTCCTTGCTTTCCTGTCCCAGAGCAGGTAGCCGATGGAGCATATTCAATCATCCCCATTTCACGACTTATCGGATCAAGCTTCTTCCGTTGCTGTACCGGAATTCACACGAAACCTTTGCACCCGAATATCCGTAGCTTATCCAAATTTGGCTGGAATTTAACCCACCTATGTCGGAGAGAACCCGCTAGTGCAAGGCTAATGTCGTGTAGCGATTGAGGAGATACACACAAGCCAGGGTCACTTCTGACCACAAGTTGGAGTCTATGAGTACGGAACTAATTTTCTCTACCAACGTTCGGTTGAATCTTTCCGATGCACCATTTTGTTGTGGCGTGTAGGCTCACTTTGGCTCCACTTGAATGCCCTTTTGCTTGTAGTAATTATTTTGGTTCGTGAAAAAATACTCCCATCCTTGAGTCCACAGTGATTCGGAAAATAGGTTTAACAATCATTGCCGTTACAGCAGCCTCATATTTCTTGAACCGCTCGAAAACCTCCTATGTCTATCTTCAGCAGAAAAATCATCCCAAAGTGACTGTATTCATCGATAAAGCAAGCTAACGAAATATCAGGATCCGTCCCTTGCTGGTGGGTCAATGGGACCGCATACATCCGAGTGGATTCTCTCTCATGGGGTGAGTTGCTCGCTTCTTTTGTCGATGCCAGATTTCCTCATTTTCTTCGCCGACATGAGCTTTTCTCGCAGCTTTTTCTACCAGTAAAACATTTTTAACGTTGAGCTGCACGCCTCTGTTGCTAACAGCGTTAATCTCTCTATCTTCTATCAGCTATCATAGCCTGGCCTTCCTTCATAACATTGATCTCAACTGGATCGTCCAGCTTGCGTAGGGATGATAAAACGGACTTTTCGCTTACCAGGTGGTCGCAAAGCCTGAATCCAACCGAAAAATATCTTTCCTGACTTCTTTTGTCCGCATTGTTCAACATCTACCATGAAACTGACCGAGCTCTTCTCAAAGAATTGGCTCACTTTTGTTCTGGTACCGACAATCTTTCTTGAAGTGTCCCCGTCTACCGCATCCATGTCCCTTTCCGTTGAACTTTTGCTGTTTCTTCTGCTAATGCACTGTAAACGCTGCTGGCAGCTTCCTCGAACTTTACTCGCCGATCCGTTCGCTTTGACACTTCTGCTAAAAGTCTCTGCTTAACGAAATCCAACGTTAACTCCTTCTCGCTGACGTTTTCTAGAGGCCGTCACAGGTGGATCATACGAATCCGGCAACGTAAGAAAGAGATTGCGACGCCTCGACCAAGGTAGCACCTAGCGTCTTTAGCTTCCTTACCAGTCCGTCAGAATTCTAGAAAGTGGGTCCCCATTTCAGTTCCACTCGTCATGCGTAGGCGCGCCACTTGAATACGGATGACTGGCAACCGACTTCTTGGCGTACGTTTCTTCCTAACTTCTCCACATTAGCTTTGTCGTTGTCTTCTCCCGGACGACCTCTAGGTAGTCGTCAGCGAACGGCAGCCACCCCCAACGCGTTTCCCTTCATTCCAGTTCGTTCAGGGCGACACGTGACGGACGTGTTTTCGCGCTCTCGGTTCGAAGTTTTGTTTCTCGTGTTTCCCTCTCGTTCCTTTCCTCGCGGTTGGCGCGGCTCGTGATCTTCGCCGGCTCTTGCCACCTGCTGGCGTTGCGCCAAAGCGAAAACATTGCCAGCGTGTACAACCTTTTCCGCTCGACCTATTGCCGTCGCAATGGGTCGTGAAGCTCAACGTGGTAACGTCCACGGCGGCATCAGCTCCCGCAAGCACACCGAGCTGCTCAAGCGGCAACGGCATGACGACGCCGACATCGGATCAAACGCCCGTTTACTAGCGAGCAATCGTTTTGCTGCGCTCCCGGTACGGGAGGTACCGAAGGGTGATCCCGCCGCTTTCTCGCACGTCGAAGAACATTGCTGCGCTCAAGACGGAGCTTGCAGCAATTAAACTAACTCCGATGTTTAAGGCTGCGCAGTACGGGCATAAAAATAATGTGCTCGACTGAAGCTGAGTACCGTGCTGCTGGCGCTCATCTGATCGCTTCAAGCAACATGAGTTTTTACGCATGATGTTCCCGGAAACAAGCCGATGAAGGTGATTCTCGTGGCCTCCCAGGTTACACTCCGAATACGTCTTTGCCAGAGCTGCAGGCGGTGTCATTGAAACCTTGAAGGTGTTCGCCATCAGACGTCAGCAGCCAAGGAAACCCACCAGGACCAACTGTATCTGATCCCGTTTGGAGAAGAGGTTCACTCGATCGACGATCTCTGAAAATACGGGCCATCTCCAACATCATCATCGAGTGGGACCGGTACCGCCCAAAACAGCAAGACGTGACGCAGTGCGGTAAGTGTCCGGCGTTTGGTCATGGGACCCGAAACTGCCACATGAAGCCCAGGTGTGGAAAGTGTGCCGGGCGCCCGCAGCCGATGGATTGTGCCCCGATGGAAGAAGGTGCCCCATCAAAGTGCGTCAACTGTGGTGCGCTAACCACGAGCAGCAACCGAGCCTGTCCCAAACGAGCGGAAGTATTTGGCCATCCGCAAGCAGGCGTCCACCAAGTCTCAGCCTGGCCAACGCCGCGCGCCACCTCGAATGGACGAGGAGAACTTCCCGGCGCTCCGGTACCAAGTGCCGAATCTACCACCAGTTCCATTGAACCATCGCCAAGCAAACCGCCCACCACCATCCGTTCAGCAACGTTCGCGGCTGCCGCCGCCGCCCCAGCTCCTCCTCCAGGCTGGGCAGTTCGAATCGCAGTACCTCCACGCAACCACCGTCGATGGACAGCTCTATCGACTCGGGCAAATAGGAGTCGATTCGTTCAGAAACTCTACCGCCAACTACGTTCCTGCCGCTCGAGAGGAACAGCTCAGAAGCCGCCACATCCGTGACGATGAGTTCCTGTTGCGCATGGACCATAAGCACACCATCCAGCATCGTTAATTGGAGATACTTGTTCCATCCGGAACAAACGACTCGAAGCTCAGTGACTTCCTTGTGGAAGGTCATCGACATCGCCATCGTCACCGAGACGCATCTCAGCCGGAACTGAACATTTCCATCCCTGGATATCGGATTGCCGACTTGATCGTAGCGGCTCTACTGGAGGAGGAGTTGCGATGCGCCCTGCACTACAACATCAACTGCCAGCTGCTTCGAGCTTCCGGCTGCAGTCCATCGAGCCATCGAGTCGGGATCGAACTGCTTCACGCCCTATCACTGCATCATCGCGGCTTGCAGCCCCTGAAGCAAGCCAGCACCGTAACAGACATCAACGGTCCTCCGGACGACGATTCGCAAGCTCACTCGGAGGCAGGGACAATTTATCATCGCCGGCGACCTAAACGCACCAACACGAAACCTGGGAACACCCGGCGGAACCGGAACGGAAGTCATTTTGCAGGAAGACCTGGAAGAGGACATTACACCGTCCTGGGCCCGGATACTCCCACCGGTTGGGCAGATCCGGGGTCCATTCAACAATCGACATCTTCCTCACCAACGCGGAAACAACATCGCCCAGCCGATCGCACCGCAGGAGCTCAGCTCGGACCGCTATCCGGTGGTGGCCGGGGTTGGCTCCTCGGTCTCGGCATCGGCATCCCTATCCAGACGGAACTACCATCGCGCCAGTTGGGAGAGGTTCCAGACAACACGTCACGACAACATCGATTTCGATAGCGCTTAGATTCGGTTGATGACATCGGTGCACAGGTGCAGGGCTATCGAGCAAGCGATCCCGAGGCCGGGATCAACATGTGCCGGTAATAGATCAGGTGGTGCACTCTGTACCGATTGATAGACCCGCAAAGACTGATTCAATTGCTGCTGTGCGCTACCCGACGGCAATACCAGCGAACTGGTTTGCCTACTTTAAAAGTCATTGCAATCGGATGACTACAAGTGTTAAGGCCAGAATGGTGGACCTCAGAAACAACAATTTTTCCGACAGGATCCGCTCTCTCCCCAGATTGTAGCCGAAGCCGTTCTGCAGTTGACAAAATCTTCAAAAACTAAGCCAAGACCATTCCACCGTTAGTCCCACTGACAGCAATCTCTCCACGGATCGCACAATGTCCTCCTGCAGAGAGGGCTGTTGAGATAGGTCAACGCTTCGTCAGCTCCCACAATCTTGGACTGCAACATCGTCAGTCACGCGAAGCTGCCGTTAGCGAGCTTATAAACAACATCCACCAAAGTCCCAGCGGCTTCTCGGAAGAGTTGGAGGTCTCCAGCTGACGAATTGTTGACCTATATCAAAGCGGCTAAGAAGCATGAAGGCCCCAGGATTTCGATAATATCGCGAACTTGGAGCTCAAGCAATTGAGCCGCCAGTTCTGTAACCATCTGGCGATGGTCTTCGGCCAATACCTCCGACTTGGCTGCTTCCTCGTGTTGGAAGTCAGCTGAAAGTCATTCCCATCGCAGAAACCTGGGAAAGATCGTTCATGTTCCAAGAGCTGTAGGCCCATCCGGCCTTCTCTCAGGACTATCGAAGCTTGTGATAGAAAGCGATTCGACTGGTCGGCTTTTCCATCTGCCGACGAGCTGAACATCTTGCTCGACGAACAATTGGCTCCGACGTGGTCGGTCGACAGTCCGCCAACTTAATCAAGTCGGTAACATCCTCGAACGGAACAGAGTCTGTTCCAAAATCATCTGCCGCGGCACTTCTCGACATCGAGAGGCCTTTGATAACGATGTGGCATGATGACAGCGGTGCTACAAGCTGCATCGATACAATCTTCGTCTTCTCTGGTGAAGATAATTAAAGATTATCTGTCCGGACGGAACATTCCGAGATTTCGCTGCAGGGTGCAGTTTCTGATACACGGAGAATTTCCGCCGGTGTTCCGCAGGGAAGTATACTAGGTCCACTTCTGTTCGACCTATTCACCTCAGACCTTCCCCCGCTCCTGAAAGTAGTCCCTGTCGTTGTTCGCCGATGATACCGCAGTCATCCACAATGGTAGGAATGATCAAGAGCCGCTCACAGCGAAACTGCGGCAAAGAGCCTGAATGTTCTGTCTGGATACTTCACCAGACTGGAAGATCTGTATCAGTGCGGCAGAAGACCCAGGTCATCCTGTTCACACTCCAGCCTCTCCCAGACTTGTTCCGCCTGAGGATTGTAAAATAAGCCCTCAACAACACAGCAGTGTGAATGAACCAAGATCAGCTGTCTATCATTACGGCATACCAGAGACAGCGACTTATTTTCAGGGAGCAGGTTGACAAAGACAGTCACAAAGTGTAACGTTCTGCTGAAGCTTACTGTACCCATTGATCAACAGAAGGTCTACATTATCCCTGAAAACCAAGAGCACTGTCTACAAGCAAATCATACTTCAGTCACAGAGTTACGCAGCTGCTAATCCAGAGGCTGCGCAAAAACCACATCTCCTGAAACTTCCAGCGTGTCCAAAATAAGTTCCTCAGGTGATCCTGAACACCTCCGAGGGACAAGAACATCTGAGGTCCACCGTCTGGCCGAGATAAAGATGCTCGACGATCGCTTTGGTGAGTCTATCAATCAGTACCCAGGCACGCTGCCGACATCGGATCACCAGATCATCATGGATCTGGTTCCCACCACCTAGGATTTTCAAATTGCTAGCGTTTTGTGTGTAGATTAGGTGGGTTATCAAATTTTAATCAAACAATGCCCCAAGGGGGCCTAAACAGAAAATTTCATGTATAACACATAACACTTTAAACACACCAAACACATAAAATTAAACGAAGCTGAAGAGCCCAAGGGCCTAAAATACTTAAAATGTAAAAAATGATATTTAAAGACAAACAAATGAAATATAAACATGTTAAATGTAAAAAAACGGCATTTCCTTGCGGTCCTTTTCCAAAAAAATGGTTCTCCCAGTTGCTGCTTCCGACAAATCTTCCGTTAGCACTTCCGAGACTCCTGCCGCTTCCAAGAAAAGCTTGACACGGTTGCACCAGTTTTCGTATCCGCCTGTATTTCTATGAAATTGTGGTTTTCCGTGATCGAGGTGCATTGGCATGGTGCCCATAACCTATTGAAGGACTCAGTCGGCTTGAAATTAAGATTTGAAAACTTGAAATAACGAAGTAACAAACTAGCTTTATTGAGTACGTCTGAACTGGTTGAAGTTGTAGTTGGGAAAAATCTGTTATGAAAAATAACAATTGGTAGTTGCTATGTTAGTAACCAACTGGAAGGCGGGGCGATTGCTACTATGCAGAGATCGAAATTCTCACTCAGCTGGGTGAAACCCATGCTCTCTCTCTCTCAAGCAGGTTGTCGATGAGTAGCGAACCGTTCACATTTTCATCTCTCCTTTTTCGCCGATAATTCATTATCCTTTCTCTTGCATATGCGAAAATATCTGAACTGAAAAAGGTACTCTTCAGCTTCCAGTTGTTCTTTTTAAGATTCCACGACTTCTCACTGATGGTCCCAACGACAATATGCAATCTGAGTCAATTTAGTCCCGAAGACAACATTCCATCTAGTCAATCTTGGACTTAAATCGAACTCAAAAACTTATTTCCGACTTATGGCTGGCCCACAATTGATACGTTGCGGATGCGTTTGCGTGAATTTGACAGTTTTCCCATAGGTTTTCTGTCAAATTTACGTCAACGCATCCGCAACGTATCAATTGTGGGTGACCCTTTAAAATGTCACAAACGCGGAGAAACAATAAAAAACTTGACAGCTATCAAAAACTCACCGCTCGCAGGCAGCATAGATGCTGTGATATCCTTGAAGGAAACCCACAATTAATACGTTGCGGATGCGTTGGCGTAAATTTGACCGAAAACCTATGGGAAAACTGTCAAATTCACGCAAGCATCCTGCTATATCAATTGACACAATTTTTCATTGAGGCCTAACCGACAAACGTAAACAATGGCTTCTTCATTAAGTTTCTCGTTGTTGAAAACTCGCCTAATCATCCATCGATCATTTCGAAGAGGAAGTGTTCACCTATCCGATAGAATTGGAGGCTTAAATGGGTAGCTTTTGTGCCACGAGAAATTTACGGAAGAAGCCATTGTTTACGTTTGTCAGTTAGGCCCTAATGAAAATTTTGTGTCGAATTGTGGGCCAGCCATTACGTTGTAACGGGACTGTTTGTCTACACGCAGGAAATTATCCGTATGGTTTTCATACGATCAGGACTATGAACCACAAGGCAAGGGTCCAAGACTCATTCCATACGAAATCGTATGAAATGATTATTGTTGCATTGGTCGAGAAAAACATGCCTCTTATACACTTTCAATTGTCGCGCACATATGTAGCGTGTATGTAGCGTGTATAGTCTCGTGGGATTGAGAGTCGTCTCTGGATCCCGAGGTGCATGGTTCGAATCCCGATTGCAACTTTTTTTTCTGTGAGGAAAAGTATCATTCGATCGTCTTATGAACTTCTTTCTATTTGAGAATCGTATGAAATTTGTAATAATATCTTTTGGCAAATTTCCATACGATATTCCTATGAATTCCTTTCAATTTGTTCGCTCAGTATAGGATTATTAGTGACAATCCCATACTATGTAGTTTTCGCTTGAATGATTTCGCGTAAACTGAACCGCAGCCGTAGGCCGGAATAAAATCAAGAAGGGCGATATGGACTAAGTTGGTCTTAGACGTCTGTGAAGGAAGTAACAAAGAAAAAAGAAATCAAGAAGTTTAACTACCTTTACTGTTGACCACGCACTTCACGCACTTGTTGACATTAGATGCATCTTAAAATTACGAAAACTACGCACACCACCGACAGGTAACGTCACAGTTGTTGGGTCTTTGTTCAACCGTCTAGAACTTTTCAATATGAGTGAGACAAAACCCCAGAATGCCGCAACGCTTTTGGCCACTGTTGAAATTCCGTTATGAATAGGGTGTTTTAATTTAAAAAAAAACATGTTTTTTCCATCTGTATTGATGATGTATGTTCTTCCTAGCACAAAAATATTTTTTATGAATCTCAACTATTTATTCTCGATTTTTAAACAAGAAAAATCTAATTATTTTTATTTTCACAAACCGACATGCAGTTTCACAAAGTGACATTTAGTGTCTGTAACGGGGGCTCCCGGCACTTAAAAACTGCTCCCATTATGACATAAATGTCAAATTATGTATGCTAGAAATACATGGTTGGTTCGTTGGTTTAGGTATTCGGTTTTTTGTAGCGTGTTTCATGGTGAAATCGGATAGTGTTGTCACGTATTCAAAAATTTTTGAAATTGTTTTTTCAATAGTTACACTTGTCAGAATTTAAAAAAATAACTGACGGAATATAATTATATTTACTATTGAACAATGTTAAAATCCACATACCCCTATAATACCCTATTGTTCTATTTTTATTTTCACTGCGATCTCCTTCTCATCAAATTTGAGCTTCTTGATCACCACACGTTTTATGAAATAAAAGATTTCACCTTGTTAAAGTGGCTGAATGGTTACTATCTAGTCGTGACGCTGGCGACCACGATTCGAATCCTCAGTTACGAATCGAGATCGTTTGTGGGCCCATTGAGCTTCCGGACTCCATTCTCATGCTTCAACAACTAAATAATACACTGCACACAACCTCACGAACCAAAGCAAACTGCTGATGTGCTGCTGTTTGCCCACAACCAAATTTTTTCTCCAACTTGCGATCCATTACGAGGAATGAAACAAAATCATGCAAAATTGCAATACAATCTAGTGT
This sequence comes from Aedes japonicus, assembly GCA_034211315.2. Classification (NCBI taxonomy): domain Eukaryota; kingdom Metazoa; phylum Arthropoda; class Insecta; order Diptera; family Culicidae; genus Aedes; species Aedes japonicus. Next base: position 2,424 of record JASCZW010014111.1, on the reverse strand, counting down.
TTTTTTCATTTTGGGTGCAGAAGGAACCGAGCGCGATAATCCAGTCAGCTGGTCTGAAGCAGCAAACGAAGACAACGCGCATGCATGCGTGAAAGGCTGCCGCATAATTTCAGATGCATTCACCTCGTGGTGTACAGAGTTTTGTTATGCAGGTTGCATATCTAACGGGCGGTTTAGCAACATTAATTTTTGCGCTTATTTTGTCGCGAGTGGATGAAATTAATTGCGAATCAACGTCGATTTTTTTTATTTTTACGAATAAACATGCGAGTGTCATTAAGGAGCGGCCATGGGTGAGGTCTATTTGATTATAATTAGAAATAATCTTATTTTTAAATAATACAAAATACGTTCCTGGTTTGGAAATTTAACACACACACACACACACACACACACACACACACACACACACACACACACTTACACACATAAGAGGGACCGAGCGCGATAGAGCTGTCACAAGTAGAAGTGAGATTTTTGTCGACCATGAGTTAGAGGTGGTAGATGAGTTTGTGTACCTCGGATCATTGATGACGTTGGATAACAACTGCAACTGCAAAGAAATTCTAAGACTCTTAAAAGCCAGCTACCATTTGTGGCTTAAATGTATCTTCATCTTAAAACAATCAACTGTTGAACACCTCTAACACCACTGAAAAAAAAATTGCAGTAAGAACTACCACTTTATCCGACGATGCCTATTTCCAAAACTACCATGAAATTTCAGTCAAATTTACTACGTTTATGGTACAGCCTTCAACGTTTGTGGTATATTTGACAGACCTCATGTTGAGATCAACCCCACCATGTGCGACTTCAATCGCAGGCATACTAAGATCAAATGCATTTATAGTCAGGTGAAAATTGTTGGTGTTTGCACTTAATTTAAACATCGGAATGGTAGTTTCGTGTACTGTTGCCATTTGGCAATGTACACTGAAAATATTTTATCGTAAATCAGCTTTCACTCGTTTCGTGAATATGAATTTTGTACATAGAAAAAATGTCTCGTAAATTGTATGAAACATTCCTATTGCTTGTCATATAGTGGAATACTATCATTACAGCTTTTTGTAAAATGCACGAATTAATTTTCGTGGAGGTCATCAGCCAATCACTGCTTCTCTTCTCTCGTACTCATACATGTTGGTATTTTTCCGGGGTGAACGGGAATCATGAATGTATCCCAAACTAAATACGAAAAAAACGTTGCCGAGAGTTATATCTTCATACTTATTAATCGACCAACGTCTCACGAGTCATCATGGCCTAGTTTCATCAACCAAGGATTCAAGAATAGCTCTTTTCAAAAGAAAAGAATCAAAACCCATGTCAAAAACATTGAAAATGTTGAACAACTCCTCGTGGTTGCGCTTTTATTCCAATCACATTTCAAGTGGAAAGAGCGGATCTGTCGTTTATTCATGCAACACCCAGAGGCGTTTCTTTTTCATTTTTAATAACATATTCGTAGGTTTTTGTATTATTTTCGTACAATGCAATAATGTTCTTTCTATATCAATAAATGTTTGGTACTTTTGATAGTTGCGTGTGGTAGTGATTACGAACGATGATCATGCATAGTACAAACCAGTTTGGTTTAAGAAAATAACGAATAGATTCGTGGCCCTCTCGAAGATCATGCTTGTCACCTTGTCATAGGTGAGAGGGCTAATCTCATGCAAAAGGCCGCATGGGAGACCAAGAACATCAGTAGTGATAGTATCGCAATTTACTTTCTTTATATTGAAAGAGGTGTGATACTGGCGGGTTTAGCCGCAATTCACTCTGAGACGAAGCTAGTAACAAGCTACAAATACCTGATATTAACAATTTAGGGAAACGACTAAGAGTGCAGTTTTCATTTGTTTGACAATTCTTTCATTGTTGTTTATTCTTTAACTGTCATCGATAAGACGTCAAATACACCTGTACAGTTGGCATCATTACTAATCTTATTGTTTGCTTCATTATCGAAAAGGATGAGTGTTTTGATCATGATTGTGAGTCAGAGCACCAACTCTAACAACATGTTATTTAGCTATGGATCAGAACTTTCGAACTGAACAAGGGTCATCGTAAAGTGTTACTCAGGACAGATGCTGAAAAGGGCTAAGGTTTTGTTAAAGGAATAAGACGCGGAGAGTCCGCTTTGGGAAGCCAGTGGCCTTGAGGCCATAGAACAATTCTTCTCTATAACGGTTAGCTTTGCCTCTATAGTTTCTTGAATTAAATTCATCCCTCTTGTGGGTCGAAGAAAAGGATTAATTAAAATTTCATCCTTCCTATTTATTTTTCCAACTATGAAAACCCAAACAGATCCAACTTTATATGAGTGTTCCGTGGGGAATGTGTGTGAGAGAGAGAGAGAGAAAAATCTCAGTGTATATTGTATTATTAGACTATTTTATAACAACTGTTGGA
>JASCZW010014110.1:0-23739 GCA_034211315.2 Aedes japonicus | reverse complement strand
AAAGGTTTTTCGATGTGAGATACCTTTACGGGCGATTCATTAAGCTTGGGACCGAGCTTGGGATCTATGTGCTGGTACTTCCTGAGCCAAAAACTATATCCATTTTGTTCTTGACTCTCCAGCCCTTGCTAACACTACAGTGACAGTGAGTGAAAATTAGTTTGTGTATGTGCCCCAAAATGATTTTTTTCACATTTTTTTTGAGATAATCTTCTATGAAAAATTCTAAGACATTCCTTGAGACGTTCTTTCAGGAGCTTCTTCTGGCATCTCATCGGCAATATTTCAAAACATTCTTGTGATGTTTTTTTTTAAAGAATCCCTGAACTTGAAAATTTATGTAATTCTAAAGGAATCTCCGGAGGACACCTGTAAGAGCTACACAAAAACTTTAAGATAATTCCAAAATTTATAAGATAAGATAAACAGTAATTCTTGGAGAAAATCCTGATATGTTGGAATAATGTAGAAAAATGTTTGCATGAATTCCATAATCGCATTTATTTAATTCTAAAATTTAAAAAAAACCGCAAGGGGCTTTGTTAATTTTTTTAAATTTTTTCTGAGATGTCTGAAGGAATTTTAACATATAGTTCTTCAAAAAAATTCTTCAATACTCTCTTCAAGTATTCCGATGGAGATGTATTCGTCTCAATATTGATGGAACAGGTGATTCGTCACTATACGATCCAAGGAATTCCAGATGATACAAAGTATCTTGGAATTGAGGCCTTCAATAGTTCCGCATGCTGGTAGACGACCAGAAGGCTATCGTTGGAGTCAATTATCATAAGGAATTTGGAACAGTTTTCGGAGCTCGTGTTGTTTTTCTCGTTCCAATCTGCGACAACAATCAAACCATCAGCGCATTTTCTGTCATTCATATGACACATTGCTTATTATCAATAAAGCAAATCCAGTCAGGATTTCCGGAATTCTTGAACATGTTCAATCCGCTGAAGTCTCACTAATGATTCTCCTTACAAATATTTGTGAGGATGATCACCTAAGACACGTGACGGATTTTGGAGTTTCTGATTTAGAGAAACATCTTCGTAAGAAGGCGGAAGTATACATAGGGGTAGCAGCAAGAGCAATGCTTAGATCCGGAACTCTCCATGATGGAGGCTTTCTACTTGATGTGCTGTGCTTCATATACCGAGTTGGTTGAACAGATCACTAAGCGCTTTGATCTGAGCGCATCCAGTTCTGACTACTGCATGAAGCGTTGACGCCGAAATGCTTTACACTTTGATGGAGTTCTACTTGATTATAAAGCTATATCAGATTTTCTTTGCAACCGGTGAGCAACAGGCCATCGGAGATGAGTTTCATCTGCAAGGACGTCGAGATGGAAGGTCCGGATGACTTGAAAACTTGTTGGAGAAAACTACTGTGTTTCCAACGAGCAGGCTTTTCTCTTGCTAAGAAAGTTCATTGTGAACTTTCTACTAATCCCTGTATTACTAATTTCCTTTAGAAATAATATCCGTTTTGCTGTGGTGTTATGTAGGGACACTGATAAATACACTTAAGCCCCATTGAAAAGACCCTTTTACCACAGAGAACAGACATTGATGTCCATATACCTGTTCTTGAAAAACGTGTGTAAAAGTATAGGGAGCAGCCAGCAAAAGGAGCAAGTGCAGAGAAAAACAAACAAAACTTTTCAGGCTATGAGCTAGGCTTTTTTTGATAAACATTGACATGACAGTTATCGCACAACTGCAGCGCCGCCTACAAGGAGCATAACGACATACATTTGAAATGTCGGTTTTAAATTTCACACAAGTAGCAGACCGAAGATGAACGTCTCTGTGCTTTTACATCGGCCTATCACAATAAATGTGTTCTGATGAGTATATATCAGCGCCAACATTTGATTAGGGCGAATCTTATATTGGCGCTGATTTCTGTTTTATTTTACAATCAACTCAATACCAGTTATAAAAAAAGCACCTGAAAAGTTTCCATTCTACTTTGACAGCACAAAGTTTGAAGCTATGATTTTTGCCAAGATTTTCTGCAGTTAAAAACTGATTTTTTTTGGTAAAAATTGAAGATGGGAACGGAAAATAATGTGGCAACCCTGCTCCTAGGCAGCCACGAAGGTTGTACATGGGGTACACCTTCAAATTTTTAGTGTTTCGGCAGTCGTAGCTGTGCAGTGGCTATACGAACGCAGTTTGCGGCAGCAAGCACCTTGGAGGGTGCACTGGCGAGCAGTTGTTGCCCAGAGAGGCGTTGGTACAGTTGGCTGTTGGCGCCGATGCTCCTGTCAACCTCGCTGCGAGAAACATGGCTGCAGAAGCCTACGAGATAGCGGGAAAGTCTGCCCTTGACTACAACGAGACAAGTATCATCCCACGTCACCTGTAAATGGCCACGCGCAACGACGAGGAGCTGAAACAAGAAGACCAAGAAGAAATCCCATGTTGAAACATGTTTCTCCCCCGTCAACTAATCCGTCCTTTTCAGTACGAACAAATCAGTTTGCTTATTAAAGAGTTTGATTCGTTGAATTTTTCTATTGTGCGCAATGTCCCGTAGTAAATGACAAAGTGCCTTGAATAACCAACGAACGTTAATTCTAACACGGCATACCAACATGTGCACACATTTACAGTATATAGGAGAGGTTCAGTTCGTTGTGGTTCCTAGTTGTGCATGGAGGATTAGTTGCAGGTGGTTTATAATAAATATTTAATAAAATGATTCTGTATTGAACATAACAAATAACTAAACAACTTTCTTAGTTGTTCAAATATGATCTTCTATCGCCCCTTAAATTATTTGCACTAAAGAACCGAACACCCTGTATAAAAGTTATTTATTCTTGAAGGAACACTGAAAATAAAACATGAAAATAAAAACATTGAAAACTTTAAAATAAAAAAATATATTGCTTATTATTCTCTTGAACCACCGACGAACAGACACAATACTCGGAAATCGTTCATCGAACATGAAAAGCCAATTTTAATATGTTGTCAGTTGGTATTGTGGCTATTTCGCGCATGCTGATTTAAAATTTGTTTTACATGAATACTTTACCGCCATTGTTGCCATCACAGTTTGTTTCACATATGTCGATAGTGTTTTATCAACGATGTTTAGCAGTGAGAATTGTTCAATGAGTTATGTCTATGTTTGAACTATTCTTACACTACTACTATTCTGAAATTGCTTATATCTCTTTGACTTTAAACAATTCTCAAAAATATTAAAGTATATTTTGAATGTAACATATTATTTATGAATGATCTCTTCAATAGATTAAATGGTATAATCTACACTTTACTATCTCATCTAAAATTTTCACAATTGGGAAAGAAAGTTGACATGTCTTTGGGAGTGCTGGGGGCTGGGTTTCGGGATGATCGATTGCGAAGCATATCTTTCGTGTGCCGAAGCCGAAATGTCTTCGACATTGGCACATTTGGCAGTGTTATATACACATAGGCCTAGTAGAAACCGTATGCAATTGGAGCTTAATGAAACCAGCCTCTTGATAAAAGTGTCCCAAATGCCAATAATATAGAGGTATAGAATATTTTGTTATCTTATGTCATTCATATTATTTCCTATGAAAGCAAGATGTATGAATGTAGATATCAAGACAGGCTATATAAAATAATTAAAGTTGTAGTGCGAAATGTTTACCGTAGGGGAATTCGCTTTGGAACGAAACCAATTTTGGCCACTGTTTGAACAATCAAGCGATCTAGATTGCACATTGTAGTCCTAAGTCACCTTTGCGTACAACCAAATTTCCAAATTATAAATGATTTGATTCGAGGATTGACTCAATCCACATATAAATCTAGATAGAACTGGAGTTAAGGTGATACCAATATTCCTGTCTTGCTTTTTTCTTATAGTGAAGCAATACTTCTTTTATTGCAGCTCTATCTAGAAATCTTAATCTAGTTGAATCCTTGATTTTGAAATAAATTTTGATGGTTTTCAGGTAGACTTGGGTAGAATAAATCAACCTTCTCGATTGAATCGTTTATCAAATCGATTCGTTTGAAAATATCACATTATTCTAGTTGAAAATAACTTGGCTTTTAGGGTTTTAGGAATGAGTTACTGGAGATTTGCTTTTCAATAACTATGAGAAAACTAGGTTCCATTTATCCATAATAAAAAAGCCTATTACCTGTACTGTGGAAATTTCGACAAATATGTATAATATCATATTGTAACTAGTTCAATGTTTTGTTTAAATGGTTTAAAAAGATGCTTTGATACATAGGTTTATGCTAAAACAAGAACAGTTAAATAAAAAAATATTTAGAAAATAGTGAACAAAAACTTACTCATTAGTTTCTATTTTCAAAATCCCCCACAAACCCACCGCGTGCTCCGTCGAGCGATCGTTTATCACGCTCATCAGTGCGGTTTACTGATGTACCGTTCATTCAACTCTCTTTCTCCGATCCAGCACCTTCCGATACCCGTCGGGGTTTTGTTTATAACGGCCGAATGAAGTAGTCGGTGCGGATGCAAACGGCAGCTGTGGCTGTGGTTGCGTACTCGGAATCACCGCGAGTTTCATTAGGTGTCGATCGTTCGCTACGATCTGACCGTCGCTGTCTTCGACGTCCGCTGGCATACCATAGAGTGAAAGTGGTTAAAGATAATACGCAACGCTCTCGCGCAATCAACGAGAGAATGTGGCACACATTTACTTGCTTAGTTCTGTTGCTTACTCTGGTTGAGGTGAATTTCTGCAGAAGAGCCATACAATCATCAACGAATGTTTTGGAGACAGTCTACGAAGTGCCGCTATCCAACAAAGATAATGGTAAGCATTATCATATCAATCACCCATGGCATTAACATTTGCTCATTTATTCAATTTTAGGCTGTAAGATTGCGTTGAGCAAAGAACTCAATCTCAAGCAACCGTTGTTTCTTGTACCGGGAACTGAAATCTTTTATTCTCCAGCCCAGCCGACGACAGATCTACTGTTCTAGCCAGGAGAACAGGGTAGAGCTATTCTGCACCCGTGGTTTTGGCGATCCTGAGGCAGTTCCAGCAAAGTCAAATTCCATCGTAACATCATGTGACGGTGGGGACAGATTGTACATAATGGAGAAGCTACATGATGTGCCACACAGCTCGCTCCGTAAGGGGCCGGTATTCAAATGTGGCTGCCCGAACAGAAGACCGATGCTTTAACCGATGCTACGTTGGTGAAAGGTTGGTTTCGATATGGAATCCCGTTTTCCCAAAATTTACGAGAGCCTGTTTCGATGAAGAAACTCCTACGAGCTTGCTATGTTAAGCATGGTTTATCCGCGTCGAGTGCCAGACATCAATCTACTGAGCGACCTCCGATTCATTCAAGGCGATTTCTGTCTCATCTCTGAAGATGTCCAAGCTGTACAGCGTCGAATCCTGCGAACGGAAACGCTCGAGAGGATTCTCGGATCAATCGAGCGAGCAGGTGCACTGATGGGCTACAAGAAGGATCTATTCACGGCTCCGTGGGCGCCTCGCTGCTAAGGCTGACTTTGTGTTCGGTGCGCACTCGACGTGCTGCGTTCTGGTTCATTAACGTTGCCCCACGGTGGCAGAAGTTTAACGCTTTCGCTGGCGTGCGCATGAAGAAGCGGGTGTGAAAAGCTTTGTTGCTACGTGGCAATTTAAATGTTACCGTGTACGCGGGAACATGTGGAGTCTCGTGGAACATGCCAGGACGCAAATGGTGTCTCTGCAGGAAATCACCTAGGCTTTCGGTGATCCGCATACAATGGAGGACGGGTGCCGGTGCCGAAGGTTTACTATAAAAATACTACATGATGAGGCAAAAATGATGCGGGAGATAGTGCTGAATTGGAGTGAGCAGCCCGTGCACGGCGATAAGGTACGAGATCAGAGACTGGCTATGTCTTCTGCGGCGGCGCTTCCGATGAAATTAGTTAGGCTAAAGTGGAAACGGATTTCATCCCAGGTGGATATGTCGACATGCTTGCTGATGCGGATGCATTCAGCGCGTTTACCGGTACATATTCCGTTGAAGAAAGGAATTCTCATCTGCTGATCTAGGGGATGAATCTGTTAATGTGATAAACCGCAATAAAGTTTTTAAGACAGTATTGGGACGCTTTTCGATAACTATACTGCCGATAACCGTAAGTCAGTCCCATCCTTATGTTCATTAAATTTGAGTTGGAAGCAGGTTTTGATCTTTTTTCTATAATGATCTTCAAGCTACGCTTGTTAACAATATGATTCATTCAGTAGGATTTAGAGAAAATCAACAGGTCATTTAGTAACCGCATAAGAGTCTCTCCAAAGATTTCTTTTCCTGCTACTTTGAAACGAACATTTTCCGTTCAGACTAGAAATATAGCATTGCAGCAACGTCCGAAGAATATTTTTCCTGTCACACATGACTTGACGGTCTTTATTTTCATCAGTTCATTTGATTTTAAGCATATACTAGCGTCAATTGACGAAATGAACTACTCGAAACATGCGTCCTTTAATTATTGATTTGTTTTCACTTTAATTCGGTACTGAATCGACTCAATCGTCTATAGTCATGTGTCACGTCGTTACGTATTTCCTAGTTTCTACTATAAGTTTGTATGAAAAAATCGGTAAAATGGACTCTCCAGGGCCATTCACAACTCACGATCTTTTTCCTTTAAACTTGGCCAGTTTTACAGAACGGTATTGTGTTTTCCTTCGGAAGAACTGCTAATGTTAATTATCCTTCCTCGGGTATTATAAAAAAAACTGACACATATGATATCAGGGTCAAGATTGACCCGGATTTCAAGCCTTTTTAGAATTATAAAATTTCAACCTAGACACAATGCTGCACCCCAATTGAAAGGTTATGGTCTCAAAAATGCATTGGTGGTGGAGAAGCCTGGTTCCAGTAATATTGGCAACCGGAAATTTGCTACAAAGAGAAGGAGGTTTTGATTTCTATGTGTGAACAGAATTACATACAAAACATTCCAGACCTGTTGTAGAGAGTTGCCGTCTGCAACAAAGTTTCTCAGTATGTCATTTGTCGTCTTTTAACATCATCATATTGGTTGCAGATCAGGCCGCAAAGATGCCGCTGCAGTTTATCTTTGCCAAGTGAAGCGAGGGTTGCCGCCATGAGCAAAGTTTTTTATTGTCATTTTGTCATTATCAGATAAGTTCCAAATCTTTCAGCACAGATGACGCTGCAGTCTATCTTTGACAAATGAAACTCTAGAGAGATGCCATCTCCGGCAAAGTTTCTCATTGTGAATTTGTAGTAATCATATTAGTTCCAGATCTTTCAACAGAGATGGAGCTGTAGTCTATGATTGTCATTTGAAGTTAGTGAGAGTTGCCGTCTTAGTTTTTTCGGTACGTAATATTTCGCCTTTTGTCATTATCATGTTCTCGGATTTCGCCGCAGAGATAGTGTTTCAGTTTAACTATGCCAATCGAAGCTCTAGTCTAGTATCCGTCTTTGGCAAAGTAGTTCAGAATACAAAATGCAGTCATTTGAAGCGTTAGAGTTTTTTCAACGAAGTTGAACGAGGTCGTACATGGTTTTTTAAGACATTTTGCACTAATTTATGTAGATGTGTGTTCTCTGTACTGAAACTAATCTGATCTGAACAAAAACGGCATACTAAAAAAAAATCCGGAGACGTCAGCTCTCTAAAGCTTCAATACCTTGCTATAGGCAAAATATGGAACTAATATAGTAATGACAAAAGAGGAAAAATTACATTCTGAGAGACTTTGCCGAAGACGATAATTCTCTAGAGCTTCATTTGACAAAGATAGGCTGAAGCACCATCTCTGCGGTACGATCTGGAACTAATGTGATTATTTTAAATGTCTTCATTTTACATTCTCAACATTCTCGTTGCCCAAGCACTTTTATAACATTTGCAATGTCTTCGCCCTATTTTTATCGCAAAATTTAAAACAAACTCGTTGTTGCAAATCAAATTTTATTTTGAAAGTTGTACAAAATCAACTACACACAAAATCGCAGATTTACTCAAAACGGCTTAACTTTTACAATTGATGAGCTATGATGCTAAACATTTCATAGCATGTCAATGACAGATGTGGTAACCTAAAAAAATATAGACAACTGAAATCGTGTACTGAGAGCGCCACAAGGTAAAGACCAAGGTAGTATGTACGACGTTGAACTGAAGTTCATTTTGTTTAATTTCATGTGTGATGTGTGAACAGGATGCCACACCAACGTTCAAAAATGCCTTAACCAAATGGACAATTCTTCCACACTATACCAATCCTGTGTAATTTGTCTCGACAGCTAACTTGTTCCGTTTTTAACGACGTTTGCGAGCACAACTTGGAAAGCAACACATGCTGACCACTCTTAAAAAAACATGTTATGTGGCACGTTGGTGACGTAAAAACTAAACATGAAGCGGAAAAAGTAGGAGGATAAGCAAAAGGATTGCATATTGTGTTTTAAAAAGAGTCATCACGGTCGGGGAACATTTCATTGAAACAGATAAAGGCGGGAAAGCATCATCTAGGTGTTGATTGACGACTGGCTGAGCTTCAACAGCCACGTCGGTTATGTCTACGAGAAAGGGGCGAGATTGAGAGAAACGTGAACCAGAATCATGCCGAACAACTCGGTGGAAAGCAGAAGCAAGAAGAGGCTCGTTTCAAGTGTGTCCACGTCATTACTAAGGCGTAGTGGATCAGCTTTTCAGCGAGAAAAGCAGCGAAGAAAAAAGAACGAAAGCCCCGGCAGTGCGGACGTCTCCTCAACAGGAACTGCCGGACTACCTCTGCAACCTGGACCGAGGATCAATCAAGCGAAAGCCTCCCCTGCGATAGCCGCCGGTAGTCGGGGCCCCACCAGTGCTGAAGTCTCCATAACCGGAACTGGTGGACTACCTTCGACGCCGGGGGAAGTCAGGAGGAGTAAGGAAGGACAGCGGAAGGATATGAACGGGCACAGATGAAATGTGAGCGAGAAAAGAAGAATAAAAAGTGGCTGGTCCAGAAAGTACACAGAGCCGGGGCAAACAGCCAAAAAAGAGCAGTGTATGAGAGTACAACAGCTTCCTCACGATGTACTACTTGAAGGTAGCTCCGTGAGGGTACCAGGGTGGTCATGGATGGCACAAGGGTTGAGTGGTCCACCGAGGTAACTTAGTTAGGGCTGTTGTTTGACGAGAAACATCTCTTCAATTGCGAAAATTTATTTTCGTAAATTAGCTCTCACTCGTTTCGTAAACATGGATTATGTACATAGAACAAATGTCTCGTTAATTAAAGAAAACATTGATATTGCTTGTCATCTTACAAAATGCTATCATTACACCTGTTTTGTACAATACACTAAATTAATTTCGTGAAGACCAGCCAATCGCTGCTTCTCTTCAGTTGTACTAATAAATGTTGGTGTTCCTGCTGGGATGGTGGGAAGCATTATTTTATCCCAAAATAGAAATAAAAGCGCCGTCGAGAGTTAGAACCTCATGCACAATAATCCATTAACTTCTCACGAGTCAACATGGCCTAGTGAGATCAACCACGGACTCAATAACAGCTCTCCCTTAAAATGCAGGATCGAATCCCATGGCACGAACGACTCCTCGTGGATGCACTTTTTTGTTTTTCAATTATATTTTGAGCCGATAAAGTAGATCTGTCAGTCGTTCATGCAACAATCAGACGTTTCTTTTTTATTAGTAACAAATTACTCGTAGTTCTTTGTATTGTTTTCGTAGAATGAACGAATGTTCTTTCTTTGTCAACAAATGCTTAGTGCTTGTGACAGTTGCGCGTGTGGCATTAAATACGAAGGTAGCTTCTTAAATAGGACAAATCAGTTTCCTTGCAGAAATCAACGAATAGATGTGTTAGTTTGTAAATACCTTCGATTTCGTAATATAAACGAAAAAAATTTCAGTGCATATAGAGAGAACGTTGGTCAAAAGCTCCGTCTTAGTTAGGTCGCTATACTCGTTGATTTGCCGAAGATCCCGTCTTTCAGGGGTGAACAAACTGGCCGTTTACAAGCAGGTTACAGCGCCTGCGATATTCTACGCTGTGTACAGAAATGCGCACAGACTGACAGGAACAAGATGCAAGTCACGAAAAACCGAACGCTCAGAATGATCCTAGATCGCCCATATGGAGAAAGGACGACTGACGTTCATCTAGACGCGAGCGTTCCCAAAATTAACTAAAATATTATGGACATAAGGATCGAATTTGTACAGCAATGTAACGTATAAAACATGCTTTAATACGCACTCGTTATGTAGTATACAGTTAAAAATAACATGTAATTTTCTGCGTTATCTAATGCAAATAAAGTGAACGCTAAATTTGGAAGGCAGTGGGTCCTCCCTAGGCTCAGTCGGTAAAGGCGCAGCTACAAAGCAGTACCATGCTGGAGGTGGCTGGGTTCGATTCCCGGTCTGGTCTAGGAACTTTTCGTTAAGGAATGATTGTACTTGCCACACAATCATACTAATGCAAAAACGGCACCTGGCATCGAAAGCACTCAATTAATAACTGTGAAAGTGCATTTAGAACACTGGGCTGAGATGAGAGCAAGCAATAAGCAAATTATGAAAGCAATAAGCTCAAGAAGAAGAAGCTAGATTTGGCAGAAACAAATGGGATATTTCATGAAAACTGAAGCCAGATAAAGCTTGAATCTAGCCTGTTGTATTAAAGATTGCAAATATTGTTGTATGGCGCATGAAAGATTGCAAACAATTTCGTTGTTTACGCTTCCTTTGGCTTGAAAAACCGAGGGTAAATTTTACGCCCTTGTTAAAATTCATTATTTTTTTCTGCGTAGGTTAGTTGAAAATAGTAGGAAAGTTAGTTGTAAGATGTAAATAGTAGTCTTATGTAGTTGGGTAGTTGCTTGATAGGCCTAGAAAACTTTTGTTTTGTATAAATAGCCATAGCTAAAGTTGAAATGAACTGTATCACTTCCAAAATTAGCATGTTTCAAATAACAAATGATGTAAAATAAACACAAATTTATGACTTAAAAAAAAATGAATACCAGGGTGTGGCGGAGTTTTTATTTCTCACCTTGAGTTTTTTTTTCTCTGCCATCATTACTGACCAAATGGAATTTGAATTTTGCGGCCTTGTAAATGAGTGATCCACTGAGCCTCCCAAAAATCTAGGGTTGTTAACGTTTCCAGCAGTTTTGTTATGAAGTGTGACAAGAAATTGTATTATTCATAAAAAATACACACTTACATGCATACCTACACACATACACACCCACATACATACATACATACATACATACATACATACATAGAAAAGTAGATACAAAGATATCCACAAGGCATCTAAAAAAAAAAATAGACGAAAACTACTCTAGACCTTCTCTCTTCTGATTCAGACGTTGAAATTTCAAACTTACCTTCTTTTTTTTTGTTATAAAGTTGTCTAAAAGAAGACACGGTGACCATATCTCTACAACGCTTGCATGATTGTTTTAATTGTGTAAGAACTTCAACGGGCAAAACACATTACCGAAGAAGTCTGCAAGTACTAAACTGAATAGGTATGATAGTGTGAAATGCAATTAAAAGGAAGAAAGAAGTAAAGTGAAAAGTGATTTCCAAATGGATCTGTGGATCAGTTGCGAACATGTTGACTACATAATAAGAAGTTTCTCCTTAATACAAACAGCTTACTGAAGAAAGCAATCCGCTCAAATGCATTGTTTGGGAGTTATTATTTTTATTCCGAGAAAATTTAACGTTGATGATCCGGCTGATAGAAAGGCCTGAACTGTAAGATTAAAAAAAAATCTCTAAAGATTGACATACCGTAATGAGCTGGTAACATCACCTGAATTCCACCATAAATTTCTTCTATAGGTAATATTTTCTACAAAGCGATAAATGTTTCAAAAAAACCTATTTTCTTATTGGTATGCCTTAAATTTTCACAATTAACAACTGCAATGAAAAGATTGCGAAATGATTCGAAACAAATGAAATCAGCAATGCAAAATACGGAACGATTTCTTCAAAAGGGAAAACGATCGAATAACACCTTTACCTAAGTCGAGTTCACCTCTACCTAATTGTAACAAGAGTAGTCAAGTTAATCCAGCAACTATTCGAGCGGAACAGGTTCGTTCCACCACCACAAGTAACCCATTCTCAGGTAAAACTTTGAAGTGGTTGTAACAGGTAGCATTCAACTTGCTTCAGTTTTGTTAAAACCGGTAGAATTATGTACATGTGTGACATGCGTTTCACTGTCCGCTTGTTTGAGAAAGTATGTGATTTAAACACGTTTTTCAAATTTATTCAGTTGAAAGCGATTAGTTTAATTCGTTTTTCATTATTACAAAAACAGTTGATACGGATTGCCAGCTTGAAGATCGTAAAGAACAACCTTTATTTTTACATTGTCGTGCTGAATTTGCCGCCTTTAATTCACATAAACTCCATATGTTCTCTCTTGCTCCTGTATTGAAACATTCACGAATTATCATGTTAAAGTTTTTATCAGAAAAGTTCACGCTCAAAATAAGACATGCGATGAATAGGCGTGCAATTTTCTTCCAATACGAAACTCAAAACTGTTATAACCCCACTTTCAATGATTGGGAATATTGCAACGACTCTCCCTCTCTTCCATTCTAAAGCATTAGACAATTATGTAAACATAAATCGACGAAATTGAACAAAGAAACCTTTCTTGGCATTTACTTGCGATTCAAATTTCATTCTGCTTTTGTCGAACCCAGTGTTAAGTTATAACCCACATTGTTCGTACCAAAATGCTCTACAAAATAGCAATATCAATTCTTCTGCTAATTCAAATAGTCCCAAACCGAGGAAGGTTTGCTCTTCTATCGACAGTTTCTTTTGAAACCAAAATCAACGAAGATTTCAACAACGATATTGGTAAGATCAATACATTATACAATCATATGATAGTTTCTAGAAATAATAACACAAATCAAATTCAACAGGTTGCACAATTTCACTGAACGAAGATCTCGACAGAAATCAGCCACTGTTCATCGTACCACACACCGAACGATTCGTCACTCCAATTGCCAACACTACCGATGTGATGTTTAACCACGGCGAACAGGTTGAATTGTTCTGCTCGCATGGCTTTCTGATTTCGGATGCCACATCTATGGTTGCCACCTGCGACGGAAACGACGGATTCATTCACCACGGAAAGGTGTATGACGTTTCGCATTTGACTTGTCGGGATTCGGTTTTCCATACGGCCACGCGAACTGGAAAGTGCTTCAACAATGCAACGCAGATGAAGATTGGCTTCGACTTGGGTGCTCGATTCCTTAAACTGTACGAAGTGTGCTTCGACGAGAAAACCCTTCAGAGCTACTACGTGAAGTACACTCTCGCGCCATGGAACATCAAGCATGAAAGGGCCAAGCGGGATCATTTCTTGCAAGGAAGCTTTTTCCCCGATATTGAATTAGCCGAACTTTACACTTTCGAAAGTCAGCATGAAACATTCAGTACGATTCTCGGATCCAGGGATCGTGCCGACAGTCTATTGAATAGGAAGAGAGACATTTTCTTAGTTCGAGGACAGCTCGCTGATCATGGAGATTTTGTTTTCGGAGCACATCAGGCAGCCACTTTCCGGTACGTCAACGTTGCTCCTCAGTGGGACAAATTCAGGAGCTTCAACTGGCAGCACATTGAAAATGGCGTGAAGATGTTCGTAACACGACGAAATTTAATTTTGACTGTGTACACTGGAACTCATGGGATTATGGAACTTCCGGACGAAAATGGTGATATGCAAAAGATATACATGGACTTCGACTTCCATGAGGGCGGGCGAATTCCTGTACCGAAGATCTTCTATAAAATTCTCCACGATAAACAGAACAATGCCGGAATAGCGCTGATTGGAGTGAACAATCCTCACTTAACAATGGCCGAAATTGAGAAGGATTATATCTTTTGTGAAGACGTTTCCGAAAAGATCGATTGGTTGCCATGGATTCCTGACTACATCCCGGGTGGATATTCGTATGCGTGTGATGTGAACGAGTTCAACGATGTTGTCCATCACCTTCCGTTCGATGAGGTGGCCAATTTGTTAGTGTAAAGAATGTAGTTAGCTTTGTACCTACCAGTAGAGCGAACGATAGCGATAGTAGCGCAATGCTCGAGGCTTTCAAACTCCGCGCAGTCATGGTTACGAAACACGATTGAACTGTAATGGAGCGGGGTGGAAACTATATGTAGCATCATTTTACGGTGTGTGATTTTGATAATTAAAAAAATAGCTGTATTATTTATTTTAGGATAATAATGTATTCGACGGAAGTAAACGATGTAGGTCATGCGATTGAGCCACAGTCATCAGTTTATTTGGTCATCCGAAATCAAACCCGCGTTTCGTTTATTCACAGTATCTGAAAAAGAAATTTTGTTGGATACAGATGTTAAATTCGCTTTGTTCTCAAAAAAATCTGAAACTGTTATTGCACTTAAAGAAAATTGTCATAGTGGAGGTTAACAATGGTTACTTAAGTAAAAATTTGTGCTTTTTTTTTGCGTAAATTACAACACGATTTGCAGAACTGTTGATTTATCCTCTTGGTTCACAGTAAATATACAGTAAAAACGCCGAGCATTTACAGAACTTATTGAACACACGCTGTATAGGTTAGTCTTTCGATCTCGAACTTTTCAGTGGAAAAGCTGTAACTAGAAAATGAGACGAAAGATTAGTAATTTCCATTAAATTCCAACTACATTCATTGCTTATACGTTTCTTCTACAAAGTGCAGACTTCTTCATTGTCGTGTACTCGACTGATTCTTTATTTGCCATACATTCTCCTGGCATCGGGGTTTTCTGGTTCTGCATCCGAAAACCCTGACCTTAATGTTATTAGGAGGTGATTGCAGTGATAGATATTGTTTTTAAAATAAAATAAAATTACTACGGCAAATTAACGCATTCAAAAAACCATTATATACACGCTTAAAAATAATTCACGGACTCGGTTAAACATTTGGCTGCATTCGCTCGGCATTTCTATATTTAACTGATAACTCGAAAAAAAATCGAACGAGTCTCAGCCTAGGGGCGCGACTCTTCCGGATTATCTCAGATTTAGAAAAGAAATGATGTTTAATCAAAATGTCTAGTCCAAACCGGATGAAATTTAAAAAATTCTAAAAAATCCGATATAACCAAATTATTGGATTTCATCGAACGAAATCGTAATAAGCGATTCGCATCTCTTTCTAATCGACCAGTTTTGAGGTCATCGCTATCAAAGATAATCGACGATTTTTCACGATTTCATCCGATATTTCGATATAGTCGATTTTTGAAAAGTTTAATCGATTATTGTGAGTTAAACTTATTTAAGTATATTTTGTTTAGAGTGTCCATTGGCAACATTGGCTGTCAGCTTGATGGCCAATCAGAAAAAAGGAGCGAAAAGCGCAGCGATGTGGTGTGGTATCACATACCAGGCCAAATTATCATTTCAAAGTCTTGTGGCGTGATGCGAACCTCGACAAGGTATTTTGGCATGCTAGCAGATGCCACACCTCCACCACATCAATGGGCGCCTGCCCTTATGGCTGGCCCACAATTGATACGTTGCGGACGCGTTTGCGTGAATTTGACAGTTTTCCCATAGGTTTTCTGTCAATTTTACGTCAACGCAACCGCAACGTCGAGTGATTTTTTCCGGTTATGAACTGCAACGAGAATATTCTTCAAATTACAGGAAAAATGTAGGTGATTGTAAACGGAAATGTTTGTTGTTTCAACAGTTTTCGATTGTTATTTTCAAACAGCAATACAGTTTGAATCATACTAGAATTTGTTTGAAACAATCCATATAAGCGTTCGTAAAATCAAGCAATAAATCTGTTTGTTTTCGTAGCTGCCATAATGAACGTACACGATCAAGTAAAATTGATCAAAATCGTGACTCTTATCGGATGAAATCCGATCGAATCGGATGAAATCGTGAATAATCAAAAGTAGCAGACATTATTTCACCATAGTTAGATTAATGAGAGTTATTGTGTAAAATTAAAAGAATCATGGATAAATCAAACTTATCCACTATGAATGGATGAGTGTCGCACCCCTAGGTCTCAGCATCACTTGAAACTTAAATATCGGGTAACTTCATTATTAAACCGATTCTCGGCAACACTCGGAGCCGAGCACAAACGTTAACCAAACCTTCATCCGAGCTCAGCTGCCTATCATGCCGAAATATCGGTTTAGCAATGTTGTAAGCCGTGGCTCGGCTTTTTATCTGTCAATCGCCATGCGCCATATTGTTTTCATTCGCAAGTGGAGTAAGCCGTATGTTGTTGGTGGAACGGTGAATAAATGGTTACAAAAGAGCAACTTGGTTACAAAAAAGCATTATGCAGCAGAAGGATGTAAGACTGCACGATATTTTAGTAAGCAAAAATTAATTTACTTATCTGTTCAATTTTAGCTTAAAAAGTGGATCATAATATGTTTCTTCTGTTGAGAAGGAGTTGGGGCCTATATGGAAAAGCTGCAGCGGCATTTTAATAACTACATCCGAAATCAACATTGCGATCCGTATAGAGTGTTTTACGATTGCACTTAAAATGCCGCTCAAGGTGCAGCCATTTCAAAGCATTGAAAAGGTACATTTTTCAACCCTCAGCCACTTCCGCCGGTATTGCAAGTTTATACCTTTACCCGAAAAGTTCAAATTCGATGCTGATGAATCTGTCGCAAACCAACATCGCAGAACTGATCAGTTTTTTCGAAACTTCCGTTCAAATGCTTGGTAAATATTTCGAAGAACCTTTCTGGATGATCATGATACTGACTTGGAGGCCCCTTAAACTACCCTTAAATTTTTTAAATCAATTCCACGTACACGATCTGTTCTGCGAAGTCTCAAATCTTTCCAAACAAACCCATTTTTTGTGCAAATTGGCTGTAAGTATTCCTGTTCCTGCCGAAAAAATGCAAAAAATAGGCATGAAATATTCAATATTTCGATGAATATCTGATTAAATATTTCGAATATTTACACACAATTTAACCGAAATCTCGATTAGTCTCATTTCTGTTGGTTTGGTATTTTACCGATGTATTTAACCAGCTAAATATATGAGTTTTCAGTTTGACCTAAACCGAGATTATCGGTTAAAATAAAAAGCCGAGATCGAAACCGAGAGGTCGGCTGTGCGGATCTCGGTTTCAGAAAGCCGAGACTCGGCATACAATTCTATGTGTGTTTATTAGAATAGAGACAATAACAAAATAAGTGGTAACGTGAGTTGATAAAGTAGAAAAGTTAGTAACTACAATACAAATAATCTACGCGAATGAATGTTCATTGCTGGGCCTTGTTAGGCCAGAATTAGTATACAACCAGACTTTAGCCCTGGCGGTCCATCTACCATTAGTGATAGGTTGCTGTTGTTAAAGCATGCGCAACTATTTCTATAGCTTTGTGAAAGGTATAATAAGTCAATAAAAAATAAATAAAGACTTAAATTGACAACATTTTCTTATCTCTAATTCTTATAATCAATAAAATGATAGATTATATCGAAACTTGGCGAATTATCGTCAAACTCTTCATCCTTGGCCAGGGTGTTGCACTTATAGATAGTCAGCCTTATTCTGCGTGGCGTGTGAGTCGAGACGACTCGCTCTCACATACGAGGTGACAATTGCCGCCTCGTGTGAGGTGACTCTTAATTTGATTTACACGGAGAGTCACCTCATACGAGGCGACAATTGTCACCTCGTATGTGAGAGCGAGTCGTCTCGACTCACACGCCACGCAGAATAAGGCTGAGTATTTCCAGCGGCTGGATAGTCATGAAGTAAATGAAAATATTTTACTAGCGCACCGGTCCCAAGCTTAATGATTCGCCCCTAATAACGTAACTTACACCAACACACCCTCAAATATATTGTCAAAATAACATAGCGAATCAAAACAAAAACAAAGATACTAGTACCAATGGGTACCGAAAAGCGCAGACTGATTTGCAAGGTGCAGGCTGCATGGTATACTTCAGACCTATGGGTTCTACAGCAGTGGACCCATTTCAAATCGATAGTTTTATATTAATTGTTAGTATTTCTATTAAATTCATGGTGTTGAATAGTAGCTGAATAGTTATGAATAGTAGCTGAATTGATGCTATAATTGAGCTACTTTGATATTCTATTTATAGCGTTGTCTGTAATATGCGGCCTCAGTGCTCAATCAAACCTTCTAAATGTTATTATTAAACGTATGTGTTAGCAAGCTGTACACAAGCTTTGATATTTGTTGTTCGGTTTTACTACGTGCATTACTAAAAAGATTCAAGGGCATGTTGAATAAGAGACGATTAAAATATATGACAATGTTTTCTGATGTTATCTGGTAACACTGTGCTGTTTTTTATTTGACACTTTCACTAGTCAACACCATTGCACCGAAAGGTTTGTGCAATATAAGTCAGGGCAAAGTTTACAAAAATAATGGCTAATCAAATGGAACAAAATAAAGGTAAGCTTAAGAGTTTATTAGTGAAGAAAACAAAAACAACCGATTCCATACAATTATTGATTCTAGGTGGCTATTTTGTAGTCGTTCAGACAAAGGAAGCCGGAAAACCAGTTTTGACGGTTGTTCCATATCAGTGGGTGAGTGACGGATTCCTTATGTGGCCGGCTAAACAAGCAAATGTTCTACGGAAGAAAGCTGCAAGTCAACCACTCAGTTTTTGGAGTAAGATTCCATGCACTGTGAAGAGACGGTGTATACCGACGTTTGCTGAAGCGGAACAAGAAGCAGCAGATCTCTCAGGTCAATCGACAGAAGCGTCAGATGCAGCTCCCAGGACTAAAAAGAAGAAAACTCAGAAGTTTTCGAAAAGTCGCTTCGATTTCAATTACTTAGTGGAAGGTAAACACTCGTTGTTTTTATCATTTGTATAACTTGCTCTAAAATATTATTCTAGGCAGCGCCGATCCTCATGCGGCAATCATTAATTCCCCTCAACCTCCTGCAGCAGACGTCCTTTCAAATCAAAACTCAGCAGATGTCGGAAAAACCCAAGAATTGGTATTTTGTCAACCGGATCTAAATTTGTTATTGCAAACATCGCAAAGTCAAGCTACGCAGCAGCTTCCGGAACTTATATATCAAACGGTTGACAATACATCTCCTGTCGAGAATTTCAATTTAGCCATCAAATCGCCGCTAAATCCTGTGCAAAACATTTCTCCGCATACCAATGACTTAGATCCATCACCTAGAGACTATGTTATCATTGAGGAGGTAAGTTTTTATGAATTTTTGTTTGGTTGAGAACCCGCCTACGTATATGAGAACAATTAACTTGACTCGGTGAGTGAGATCAATCTAAAAATGACGCCAAAATCTCGAATCTATCTAGAGTTAAATAATTTGTTAAAAACATTTGGTGGTGAATAACTTGCCGTTTGATTCACGATTTTTTTTCAGACTGCTGCTGATGGAAACAAAATTGTTGAAGACATTTCAAAGTTAATCGATAGTGCATGTGAAAAGGTGATCGAGGCAGTAGTCTCCAAAGTAGGCACAATGCTGGCAGGACTAAAAAGTGACGTGGACGTAAAATTGGCTGCAGCGCTTCGAATGCAAACACCAAGCTTGAACATGGATGACAAATTTACATTTTCTCCAGTATCCTCCGTACTGGGCATTACATCACTTGAACAAGATCTTGCAGATGAACATTTTGCTACAAGACTGGTAAGTGCGCTTAATAACGAGTAGAATGTTTTTGTTTACTGTGATGCAACACACACGTTTGTTTGTTACAGGCTCTTTATATGAAGAAAATCGTGGGCCACACTCCTGACAATTGCAACGGATTGAATGTGTGTTATTCGTTGATCGATTATTTTTTTGATCGTAAGCTCATGCTCCAATGCTCGTGGAGCGGAGGAAGCCGAGGCCCAGAACCTAAATTTGCCATGAAAAGCTGCAGTAACATCCTGAACACTTTTTTTGAAATAGTGCATAGTGTTAATATGACATTCTCCCGAAATTTAATGGAGCATTTCTTCAAACAAATCACTCGCAATTCAAAAAGTCGATGCAAAGCAAAGGGCTTACGGCATCCAACAGTCCATCGTCGAGGAAAGAAAGTTGCAAATCTCTTAACCAATATGGTTCAAGGTACGATAGTATACTGTGAGTTTTTAAAAATGTTAATAACAGCCTCTCTTTCCACAATCTTTTTCAGCTGATACAAACACTGGAGAACAGCACAGAGAAGACCAACCAGAGTCAAGCTGCTCTGAACGTGACGGAAGTGACCTTGATGAAAGCAGTTCAGATGGGCAGGTTGAGAGTCCAAGCTTTCTAGGCTGTGCTTAAATCCCTTCGATCAAATTCTGTTTCATTGGACAGCATAGGTTGTCAGTTTTTTTTATCACTTGAAATAAGTTTTAAAAGTTATATTAAAAACCAGCCTGAGAGTTGATTTGATATTAAATATCCTCTTGGATGATTTTATTGACTGATCTATCAAAATCTTAAATATATATATAACACAAATTGGAAATCAGATTATAATTGTTTTTATTTCATGTTTTTGTCTACTGAAATGTATGCAACAATGGTACAAAGACAAAATATTCTTTATAACCAACTACGACATACTTACAAACTATATCATTTAGAATATACTGTTTAGGTTTCTTCATCAAAGAGATATTTGCTCTATAAATGTATAAATTCGAAGACCGGATGGGTAATATAAAGAAATCAACCTTGTTTGTTGTGGCGCAACCATGAATCACAATATCATTTTTGGCATTATATGACGTATTAACCATCCTAACAATTTCATTTTGTTTGGTCAAGAACCATGAGTTTTCAAATGCATCATTAAGCATTAATGCATCACGAACTATTACATTTACATTCTTACCATGTCTAGATACAGATGGAACTACATGCGTGTTTTCAGTTTCGTTGATTTTGGTACTGTTTTTTTCTAGTAGCCTGTTAGCTAATTGCTCCAAGCAGTTGTTTCCTTGTCGGACGACCTTTTTAAGTCGAGAAAGATAGTTCTCAAATGGATATGCTGATATGGAATACAGTGATCCAAACCTACGTACATCATTGACAACGTGCTCCAAATTATGTATGTTGCTGGTAATATATTCTTGACCATAAATATTTTTAAATTCCTCTATAAATTTTTCGAAAAGAATTTGTGCTATTGGTCTCAAACTGATATGTTTATCTGACGAGCATATTGTGACGGCAGTGAACAGAAGAAGAAAATGATTGTACAGTGTTTCATTCAAAAATTCTTTAAGTACAACAATGCCTATGTAATTAAGAAACGTATGCCACTCGGTTCCTTTCCAAAACGCCAAACAATCCATTGATCTAGTCTTTCGATGGAACTCCTTTGGTAGTTTTACTTTTACAATTTCATTTGATAACTGATGTACCTGAAGAGCACTTAATTTCCCAACGAATCCAAAGATACCATCTCTCCATCCAGTAAGAAGCCGTTTCATCAATCCCAGGTCTAACAAGTGAAGCGAGTCAGCAACTACAAAGTCTTGAATCATATCCAGCTGAGGAATCCTCAACAGAGGAGTTATTTGGTTGGTGTGATGTTGACCATATTTTTTCTGCCGAAATTTGTCATCTGTCCTGAGAGGGCAACGGAGGGATGGAAAAATCACAGTGCGTGTTACGTAGGAATACTCTCCTTGAATCGTACATTTTAGGCATCCGTTTTTTCCGTTAAAATTCACAACTCCTGAAAATATATCAATAAAGTTACAGACCTATGCAAAATACGCTGAGGTAGGGCGATCTACATCGTTTGGGCCCTGCGATAAACCACTTAAATTTGGACATTTTCATTTGATTTTGCTGGAAGTGTCCAACTTAAAGTGATTTATCGCAGTACCCAAATTTCGTTGGTTGCCTTAGTTTAAAGTTTACCTTTTACAAATGCACGAGCAGGTGAGTCGCAGATCAGGCATCGCACTTTAACATTGATAGTACAATAGTTAACGATGAATCCATTTTCCAAAATTGGAAGGAGTTCGTCAACAAACGGAGTTAAAAACTCGTTCACATTGGACGGTTTACTTGTACCTAAGAATATTCCGACAGGCAATGGTTTCAATTGAGGCATTTCGTAAACGTTGCAAAGTATTGGCCATAATTGATATTTCGAACTTTTGTATATAGGAAGCCCATCTATATTAATGTTAAGACTTACTGATATATTTTCATGTACGTTAGCAAACCATTGACCTAAGCAAGCCTTAAGCCCATGATGCCAGTATTTGCCTCCGGCCATTTCAACGCACTGCTTACCAATACCTTGTGAAGTTTCAAGTAACGTTCTTGGATAAGAAGGCAAGCGTACATCTTTGTATTGCATATTAATTAATTTCAACAAGCCTTTCAATGCTAGATGGGTAATATTGTGTTGAATCGCCCATGTCTTGAGATCATCTCGGAAACATCCGTTTTGTTGATCAAGTTCTGCATTAGTTTTCAATATATTCTTAGCGATTCCAACTGCAAGCGTACTGTTTTGATGGTTATATTCGATGGCACTCATCTCGTCATCAGCAGATATTGAGGCATCAGAGCTTCGAAAGCTCGGTGATTCAATTTCTGTATCTTAAACGAAAACATGGAATACAATAAACAGTGATAGTTGCAACCTAGTTTCCATTATTCAAACCTGAATCAGAAAATTCGTCATCACGATCGTTTAGCAGGATAGTAGAAGATGAAGCAGATTTATTTTCACCTGAACAGAGTTTCTGAAGAAGTTGAACATATTTTTCTCGTTTGTTTTTAGAGTCACGGTGAAACGATCCGCTTTTTTTATATTTTTTAAATACTTTATCCATTTTGACTACCAACTCAACACTTGGAGAATACTTTTTCCCCTGCATTAAAAAATGAACAACTTATTAGCGGAAGCATAGAAACTAACTGAATTCAATGAATAAAGCATCATTTATACAGCATAACTTTAGGTTGAAGAAAAATTATTAATCAACCTAAATGCCGTAAACTTTGGAGACTTTTATACGGCATTTACACGACTTTTGTTTCAATTGATTTTCATTTTGTTGAACATTGGTTTAAACCACAACTATTATTAAACTATATATAACGTTTAATAAGCAAAGCTAGTTAAAAGGCGCGGCATAAACTGTATTTCAACTAATTGTTAAGTAGTCGAATAAAAGTCAATTCAGACAGAGAGATTGTTGTATATAGCTTTTGCATTATTTTTCTTCAGCTCATATTTGGAGCAGTTGAATAGTGATGTTTAGTACAGCTATTATTCAATTCAATATCAGGTTGTACTAGTTAGGCTATATAAACGATGTTGTAACGGATTGATAAACTGTTATTCAACCTTTTGTTGGACTGTTTAATTTGAGTTAAATAAAAATATTAAAATAGCTTTTACTAAGCTTGTAGTTCAAACTAAATAAAACACCTGAATTAGTGTTGATATTTCAATTAAAAACATGGTTGATCAGCTCAGATTTCAGCCAAATTTTTTATTCAACTACGAAAGTCATAATTCAGCTCCAATAAAGCATGTATGCTTATTTACTGCTGTCGTTTGTTTGTTGGGTAATTCATAATAATTAAAATATTTAAAATTTGAATTAAAATTTGAACATAAGTAGAATAAAAAACATTGCTTTGAA
>JASCZW010014109.1:0-23740 GCA_034211315.2 Aedes japonicus | reverse complement strand
GATTTCTATGCGATATACCTGGCTAATATGGACCAACAGCGTCTGTGCCACAAAGGGGAGTAAAAAAAATGCAATGGTGAATATCTTTTGTATTCCGATAGACCGCTCTTACGCTTATGTTTCAAGAGATAGAGCAACACTGTCTCGAGCACAAGTTTAGAAAAACAGCCATGAAATAACATTTTCAACATTGATGACATTTTAAAAATCAGTTACAGGAACGAGTTATTGTAGATCGAACCGCATGTAGTCGAAATGACTGCTTGCAAGTGCATGTAAATGTATTTGTTAATCACTTTGTTTCAATTTCGCTTTTGTGAAAAATCACGAATGCCTTCCAACCGTCGAGGAACTGGGGACCAATTGATGCCAACGTCAGTCAGAGTTACAAAAAAGTTTATCCAAGAAGACTGATAAAGTTAATAAACAACAGTGCAACATGCCACTGGGTGCCGCCAACAGAGAGCTGCTGAATTGGATTATCTGACCAGGAAGTGGATCAAGTCTCAACGAAGCAAGAACCTACCCAAGTTCTAAACTAAAGTATTACCTTGTTCAATGATTTGTGATATGCGTTTCAAAACAACCATTGTATTATATTGTAATTTAATTTATTTTAATTTTACGGTTCAAACAATAAAAACACAATTTTCCTTATCACAAACCCTCGAGATATCTTGCGCCTCGAGTTAATCCACACTTCCTTCTCCAATGTCACTTCTAAGGAACACTTAGTGAGGGCAATTAAATGCAATAAAATCATACCTTAGCCTTGCGGCTCGGATTGCCTTCAATTTTTGCTGGCAGCTCCGTCGCACGCCACGAAAATCAACCGTCCATTTTTCGGATTCACCCGGTCACCGGTAGAGGTTCATCCTTATCCATCAAAATTTTCTTCAATATGTCGGCCTTCGATTCACCTTTGCGAACCGAACATACAGACCTTCGCATTGTTTATCAACGGATACGCCGGTCAGTGACCCGATTGGGTGGCGGCTTCGGTGAATTCTCAATCGGGAGCAATCAGCTTCACCTTTTCCTCCAACAAAGCGGATGGCCCGGAAAGAGCGAAGCCGTATGTCCCGTCAGGTCCAATGCCCAGAATCAGCAAATCAAACGACGGAATCTCGTCCGGATTTTTCCAAACCGAACTCCCTCCGAATGGTCTTCTCGTAGTCCTCCGCCGCTTTCGCCGGGCTAAGGCCACCCTCTACCGGATAAAAGATCGATTTCAGTGAACTGGATGGCAGTCCAACAAGTCCTCATATGACCCCGTAGGTAGATTCCTTATCGTCCTCCCGGAGCAATACGTTCGTCACAGAGGAAAATCCGCCACTTGCTGAAGTCTGACCTGCAGGGTCACTCATGCCCTCAGAGAGAACGTTGGCGATTAGAGCCACCTGTAGGGGAATCGGATTATTGTTATTAATCTGGCGATAGAAAAGCAAAACATTTGTCGACTCACCCGAAACTCCTAACCGGAAAACGTCCTGCTTCTTCAACGTTTCATTGGCAGTCATCTCCAGCAGGCCGAGGGGATTTCGTCGCAGAATTGCGTCACCGACTCGGTAGAATTCCAAACTTGCACTCATTCTTGGACTTGTAGAATAGTTTCCAATGGATCGAGATAAATTACTTACTTAGCTGATGCGATGGATTCAAGAAACAAACGACGATAGATCATACGACAGCGATAAAAACACGAATGACCGCGACTGACGAGGTTTGTAAATGATGCAGGGATGCCAGATATTTTTTTCAAATGTCTGTTATAAAAATTTGAAATGTCTGGGAATGTCTATAAAAGTCTGTAATGTTTTTTTTAGAAAATTAGACTTGTTTCAACAAAATGACATAATAAGAGAGTAAATCATGTCATTATCGCTATTTGTGTGATTATTTTAACATGTCTGCCTCTATTTCTTGAATTGTAAAGAATGTGCACACCAAAAAGTAGTCAACGGGAAATTAGTGGTATTAAATGGAAAATATGAGAAAATCAAAAGTAAATCATTTATTTAAGACTTCATAAAAATAAAAATATAAAACATATACAGTTAAGTCAATTTGACCTGTTATATCCAAATGCCCGCACCTTTCGTTTGACACCTTCCATCAGTTTTTGCACAGTGTCATCCGTCACCAATTTTGCAGCTTTCTGCCAGTTACGCCTGAAGCTTTTCTCATCAACTGCTACGCTATTCGTTTTTCGAAGATTCCTCTTGACCAGAGCCCAGTACTTTTCGATCGGACGGAGTTCTGGCGAATTTGGCGGATTGCAATAATTTGGGACAATATTTACACCATTATCAATGTACCAATCCTTAGCCAGTTTTCCATAGTGGCAAGATGCCAGGTCAGGCCAGAACAGCACCGAACCGTTGTGTTCCCGAATGAACGGCAACAGTCGTTTATTCAGACACTCTTTTACGTAAATTTGTCCATTTAGAGTGCCAGTCGTGATGAAGATGTCGCTTCTGAGACCGCATCCACATATTGCCTGCCATACGAGGTATTTTTTTGGGAACTTTTTTTTTGCTTAAAACGATTTTTTTTGCTTAAAACGATCAGCAACATTTCCTCTTAGCAACGAGGTATAAAACTGTAGTCCCGGTATCTGCTTAAAGTCAGCTTTGCAATATGTTTCGTCGTCCAATATTATGCAGTCGTATTCCTTCAGCATAGTGTCATATAATTTTCTCGATCGAGATTTTGCGCTCTTGTTCTGGCTGTCGTTACGATTTGGAGCAACACCTACTTTGAATGATTTCAAGCCTGCACTTTTCTTCACTTTCTGGACGAACGATGGAGACATTTTCACTTTTTTCGCCACATCACGAACGGAGATATTCGGTTTCTTCTTAAATTCTTTAATCACTTTCTTCCTTTCCGCGACGAAACGAGAATCATGGTTACCTCCGGAACCGACCTTTCTCTTTAAATTTAAGCGCTGCTGAAAGTTTTTTAGCACTTTAGTAACCGTCGATTTTGCGATTTTTAATGACTTGGCAATATCGCCGTGCGACATATCTGGATTTTCCACTCTTTTGTGCAAAATTGCTTCGCGCACGCGTTCTTGATTCGTCGCCATTTTACTGAATAAAGGTTACTGTAGCCAAACGACGTCTTCATCATAGCACACATACATTAATATTCATGTAGTAGGAAGACTGCATTAGGGCATTTCCGACGACTACTTTTTGGTGTGCACATTCTTTATGCAACCTTACACTATTGTTTCATGATTTTAAAGTGACACTGAAGCTTGAAGCATTCGCATAGATGATACAATTTTCTCTAGTTTTTATTGCCCAGTAACGCTCTTTCCAGTTCTGTATTTTAAAATCATAATTTTCATTTGATAAAATCAACAGACTTTTTTTTTTGATTCAACAATAACCATTGATGGTGTGAGCCATATTTTAAAATGGTGTAAACATCACTCATGATCATCAATATCATTATGGTCATATGAATGATTTTTGTATAGATTGCTTCTACGGTTAGTCAGTGATTATCTCTTAAATTTCAGGGAAACTCTCTTCTGATCTTCTGCAAGACTCTTTGCTTTATTCTGGGAAGTTTCCTCCTGAACTTCAGGCAAAATTCCTCATGAACTTCTTGGCAGCCACTCCTTATTTTCTTCGAAATTCACATTTCAGAACTCAAACTTACCTTCCAGAAACATTTAGTAATTTTTTTCCTGAACATATTACTTTCTAAACTTCTGCTAAGTTCTATCCTGAACTGCGAGGAAAGTGTCTGCAAAACTTTGAGAAAGTACTCTCCAGGATTTCTTGGAAAATCTGCTTAATTTGTTAGAAGGTTCTTCCTGAACTTCTGAGAAGTATTTTCTGAACTGCCAAAATAATCTTCAGGGGAGTATTTGCCTGAACTTCGGGGAAGTTTGATCCCGAATATCTGAGAAATTCCTGCTTGAACTACTAGAAAGATCCCCCTATACTTCTGGAAAGTTTTTTCCTGATTTAATCAAAAGAATCTACCCTAACTTCTGGGGTTTCGTGAACTTCGAGACGTTCTCATTCTGAAATGCTGGAATGTTCGATTCGAAACTTTAGGGAAGCTCTCTAGCACTTCTGGGTAGTACCAAATGAACTTTTGGTCTCTTCGCAACTTCTGAGAAGTCCTCTTGTAAACTTCTGAGGAGTTCTCTGATGATTTTTTTGAAAAATTCCTTCTTGACCCTACAGGTAGCGCCCTCTCTGGTTCTTCCTGAAATTCGGGGAAGTTTTTTCCTGAGCTTATTTTTTCCTAACTTCTGATTGGTCCTATCTGGAACTGCAAGGAAAATTTTATTCCAAAATTTTTAGGAAAATTCCCTTAAATTTGTTCTTGAAATTTATTTCTAGACTTCTGAGAAGTCCTCTTCAAAACTTTTGGGAAGTTTTTTCCAGAACTTTGGAGAAGTTTGTTCTGGAACTATTGAGAAATTCGTGCTCAAATTAGAAGGAAGCACCCTCAATGCTCCTGGGAAGTTTCATTTTTTTTCTCTAAAGAACTTCCTAATTCTCAAATGCAGAATGTTCTCGTCTGAGCTTTGGAAAATCTGCCAAGCACTTTTAGGAAGTTCCAACTAACTATTTGGAGAAGTTTCTTCCGGAACTTCTGAGAATTTATTTCCTGAACTTGAGAGAAGTTCTTTCCTCAGCTTCTATGACGCATCGTCCTGAGGATTTTTTTTTCATGATTTTTTGATAAATTATAGGTAGTGCCCTTCCTGGAAATTTGGGAATATTTTTTTTTCTGAACTTCTGGGATGTTCAACTTTGAATTTCTGGGAAGAACTCCAAAACCTCTGAAAAATTCCAAACTTCAGAGAAGTCCTCTCCCATGCACTTCTTTCTGAAGCTCTGATAAGTCCTCTCCTGATTCTTGGGGAAGTTCTGTCTTGAAATTCTGGTAAGTATGATCTTCAATTTCGGTAATGAATTTTTGAAGGTTCTTCTAGCATGAACTGGTTGCTCCTTCTGAGAAGTTTCTACCTGACCATAGGAGCAGTTTTTTTTGTCAAGGAAGTCTCTCAATTTCTCAAATATGATTTGTATTGTTGTGAACCTTGATTTTCGTTGTGACTTAATATTACCAATATTACCAACGCTTTGACAATAATTTTTCGAATGGGTTTGAACACGCGTGGGATCAAACACTACATAAGTAGGGACTCCATGTTACCCTCATATACGATCCTTATCTCCAGGCCCATTGTGCCTCCAAGTAGCCCACCGCTTTCGTTTCTTCAAGGATTTCTACTTTAAATGATACCTACGATATTTCAAAATATTACAACAAAGCTTCTTACCGTATTTACTATACTGTTCAGATCCTTATATGGTTTAAATCTGAACGTCAGAGAATACCTTAATTTGAAATTTAAAAAAATATTTTAAATGTCTGTAAAAGTCTGCAACATAAATAAAATGTCTGCCAAATGTCTGCATCTTTAAAAAGTCTGCAATAAAAATGAAAAGTCTGCAAATTTACAGACATGTCTGTGAATATGGCATCCCTGAAATGATGTCACTCTACATACACGGTCGTTGTGAAATCGATAGTCGGGTGAAAAACACCCATTTTCGCTAGAAGTGTCTCTCCCCATTTAATGGGTGAACTCGATTTACCCATTAATGGGTAAAAGCATCTGTATGTCACAAAATGGGTATTTATTCACCCATTGCGAAGAAGCTAGGTTTTCCTATACTGGGCAAAAAATTACCCATTTTTGCGTATAAATTATATAGCAGTTTTGTAGATTATAAGTTCATGGTTGTCATGGAGTTAAATGAATAAATGCAATGAATAAAAAGAAAAATAGTTGTACTGTTTATTCATGCCTTTTTTGATATACCTATAATACTAACCTAAATACTTTTGGAAATAAATCCTTCAAACATGTGCCGGCTGAGGTTCCCAAATGTTGATAGTGAAGTGTTGAGGTTATGTCCAAATTTGATGTGCTGATCCAAATCACCCAACGTATTTTCTTCGATGGGACACATCCATCAATTGGGTAGGGATAACCTTTATAATATTTAAAATAAATGAGCGTTTCAAATATATAAGAACTAGCTGACCCAGCGAACTTTGTTTCGCTTTAACTGATTTTATGATTCAAATAATTCCGAGCATTCATGATATAATTTTTTTATAAGTGACTTTTAGCCATGCTTGGCTTGTTTGTCACTTCAATTATTTTATCGTTCATTTGCGATCGATGACAGATTATGACATTTCATCTTTAGATATTGATGGAATGAAACACTTTTCGACAAATTGTATTCGCTTGAACTTGAAAAGTTAATCTTGGAATTCTTGGAATGCCCTTGATCTTGCCTCTGAGTATCATTGCTTAAATTACATTATTCTTGAGTTGCTTCACAACATATCTTGCTCCATTACGTAATTTCGGTTGATTTAGGTTCCGGGACATGATGATAACAGATCCAATCTTCAGTCGTCAATTATATGGTGGTAATCCTGGTAAATCCAATGAATTCAGGAATTTTGTTCGATAATTGGTTGCTTCGTCCGGATAAGTCACACAATTAATTGAGTTGAATGAACGTAATTGTTCAGAAATTGAACTTTTGAATTACAAATTCAAATAATCGAAAGCCTTATTTTTTGCTGCCAAAATCACACGTGCACTAAGCCAAACCATAGCTCTCTTAATTTTGAACGATGTTTGGGAAAACACTCGTAATGAGTTCCTCTTTCGTCGTTGTGAAATGGCAGAAATTCGGCGGGCATGAAATCAACCCGGTGGAAACGTTCACTGGTACTTCTTCATTGCCAATTGACTCGAGAAAATCTCGGCATACGGCAGTCGTCAACTGTAGCTTCTCTACATATCGCCACAAATAAGAAAGGCAAGCGTTGATTTCATCCGCTGTCGTTGATCGTGGAATGACAGGAAGCACTTGTTGAAAATCACCTGCTAACTAAACCGTTGCGCCTCTAAAAGTTCGATCGACTGCCCCCAATGTTCGTTCGTGACATTGTGCATTCATCCCAGATGACCTTAGAACACTGCAACACGTTCGCCATAGCCGAATTCTTGGAAATGTTGCATGTCGGTTTGTCAGTCAGTTGGAGCTTCACCAGCACCTTTATCGTAGAATGAGCCGTTCGACAGCCTTCCATCCATTGACTGCAATCCCTGAAGAGGCAACCGCCAGCGCAATTTCTGATCTTGAACGAGCGGAAGCCAATAGTAATGGAATATGGTACGTTTTGCCAGTTCCGCATCGATGAAGAAAATGACTCCATTTCGGTCGTCAATCGCTTTCATCAAAGTGTCGTAAACGTCCTTTTGCTGAGGAGTCAACAACGGTACGTTTGTTCGAACCACCTGTCTCAAAGCGTCTTGATCGTTTTCTTGTTGAGCAAACACACGTCTTCGATCAAAATCAGCACCTCGTTGCGCATCCGATCGTGAGTTTCCAGTTTGTAATTTGAATCAGTTGTGGGAGCTCTATGTAAAACATCATCAACCATGTCTTGGAACTTTTTCGACGATGCATCCTATGCATAGTAGCGCGGCATTTGAGAGTATATAAGTGTTCTGGCAAATAAATCGCTCTTTCAGATGTTGAAAAAACTTGTCAATGTCGTGATAGGTGGCCAACTCGCACTATGGGCTGCGTTTGCTTCCGTGAAGAAGGCACTTGTCCATTTTCAATGTGGACAGCCAAATGGACGACAGTCGGGTTGCGTTCCTGAGTCGGGAATTAGAACATCCGTCAAATCACCTGATTACTACTCTAGCAACGGCACAATTGATATCACGTCACTTCGTCATTAGCATTAGGAGCAGCAATTTTGAAAACGGCCATATCGCTGCCCTTGTTCACGTATTTGCAAACATATTTAATTGATTTGATGGAGTTGCAGAATTCAACATTGCAGTGGGTTTTGAATGTTTTGGAGAGCACTGGCGATTTTGGAACAATCCAGTTTTTGTCGACGACAACGTAATTTTCTTTCACTTTCATTGTAATTGTTTTGCCCCTGTCTTTGGGAGAACAACGTCGATACAGGGGGTATCTATCGTTTCCGGAGATGGTTTCAGGGAGCTAACGACGGGAGTATCGTTTCATGCAGTTTTTTTTTTTCGAACCATACATTGAGACTCGGGGTTGTGTTGGCCGCAAGGACCGTGGACCATATTTGTTGTAACAATTTCGAACAGTTCAGCGTCGGCCTCTAGATCGGGAATCCCTGCGCTTATAATGTCATCAATATTACCAGGACGTATTTTGTCTTCTAACCACCAAACATGCATTGCTTTACAATGAAATTAATGAGAGATGTTTGCTTTTCCCGGAATACTCGTGCGGTGATGTTTTGCCTATCATTCGATGTCTGGCCAGGTATCAAGTGCTGAGATATTTCCGTCCACTTCGGGTTGCTAGTATATGTGATGAATAAGTTAGGACGCCTATAATTCTTTACGTAGGTCATGGCGTCTTCTTTAGGCGCTCAGTTTCAACATTTTGACATATCAACCACATACTGTTAAAAAAATCGGCGATATCGTAGCAAATCATTATCAACATTCTACCTAATCATCAAACGGTATGCGTAGAAGTTCATTAAGCTGACCTTCATGTTTGTTTCTTAACCTGAGGCACAATGCATAAACTTTGTACTGAAACATGAAAAAAAATGGATTGCACAATTACTAACATGTTGATAGATTGATCATTCAGATTTGAAAGTGATATCTATTTTCCCCATGGCAGAACATGAGTGGATATTGCAATGCGTCGTATGAGCGCGGTCTCATAAGCACGTTGCAGTTGGTCATCATTACACCGCTAATGTCACGCGATTCAACATTTTTACCTACGATGACGACAGCAACTTCATCAATTGTGGGGCATTAAATTGACGTTCATGAGTTCCAGTAGGGCGTTTATCCGCTGTAATCATAATTTTGTGGTCGTCAGAAAGCATATCTTCCAATGCCGTCTTGAATAACCGAAGTAAAGCGTTGTGTTCATGAAGAAGTTCTTGCATTTCTCGAATGATCTGACATTTCACAGCACGGTTAATCGCACAACGTTGATTGGTGTCCGAATTGCCAAGGAAATAAATTTGAAGAAATTCGTGTTCTTCATTTACTGGCGGTATCAACGATCCGGTTCTATGATGAATTTGCCCTTGAATTTGTGTAGTGGTGGCAACTTCAAAATGGGTTAGTACCGTTGGTCCACAGAAATCTAATTAAAGGCAAGACCAAGATGAAATCACCTTGAATGTCGGATCTGTGGTTTGATTTGCACGGCGATGCGCCAATCTTCGTGCATTGTGACTACCTGAGCAAATGTTAAGTTTTCTTCTTGACGGCATAATGTCTACCGAACACTGGAAGTGGAATGTGGATAAATACGAAATTCAGAATGTGTGCGTAGAAAAGGCAAAAAATACTGCAAAACGACCACAGTACATTTTCGGATTGTTTTGATTTTTCGACATTGATTTTTCGACATTGATTTTTCGACATTGATTTTTACAAATTGAATACAGTACCTCACTGATTGCACCAATATCTCCGAAATTATCGGAGTTACGCTGAGTGGCACTTGAATGATCGTTCACTATTAACACACTATATTCAAAATTGATAATTAATACACTAAATAATTGAAACGAAACTGAACCAATAGCAGAACAAAAAGGACCCCTGTGAAATGGTGCAATGTCAGGTGAACTATCAACGTCATCTACGATCGATGTCAAGGGCAACTCGATCAAAATGAAAAAAAAACCATACAAAGTGTATTCAAAATCTATCATTTTTGCAGTTTTCATTTTTCCCATCAATTTGTCCAACTTTTTCTTTTTATAAATGTTCCTTGGGCGTACCCGAACAGAACAAAAAAAAGACAATTGAAATCGGACGATTCGTTCTCGAGTTATGCGCGGTCTTACGGATGCCACTCTGTTTTATATATATAGATAATAATCCTTACCCTTTAGATTTCCGTATGAATCTGTGATCAACTTCTTTCTAAGTTCCTCTTTAGATCATGTTTCCGTGTTTCACCAACATTGAACTTTTTTTCACCCATTTTTGTTATTGTATGAGGTTTTCTCTAATGTGGTATTTTTTACCCATTGTCTGATTCAAAAAATTTCATTTTATGACAGATAGGAGAACTATTTAAAAATGGGTGTTTTTTTCACCCATTAATGGGTTTTCGCAAACAACCGTGTATATTTACATACGAGACTGTTTGTTTACAAAAAAACGGCTACATGAACTCATACCAATCAACAACAAGACACAAGAGGTGATACAGAAAACGGCATTTGATGGTATTAGTAGCAAAATATATGACGCAAAACCAGGTGCTGGATGATGAGGAGAAGCCATAGATCATTGCACCGAATGTATTAACCTCACTATTTTGACAGTTCAGGGAGCTTATTTACAAGGTTTTAGAATTTGAACCGCTCAATCGAAAATTTTCATTTGCATATTCAGAATTCTAAAAACAAGCAATAATAAGCACTGGTGTCTGTTTTCCTGCAATTTTACTTCAATCGTAATAATATTAGAGCACACAATCTCAAACCGATCTTACCGAAAATATTCCAAGTCCACGTAAACAAGCTCCCTGATCTGTCATAACTGCATTGATGACGCCATCGTGCAATGATCTATAATAGATAACGTGACAATCCATATAAAAAAATTGAAGGTCCACACAAAAAACGTGACAAGGGCTTTTAGCGTGACTTAATTATTGGACGTTCCCTAAGCGAAATGGCCCAGGAATGGTTTGTGATCATGCGGGTTCTTTCTTCATTCCTTGAATAAGGGTGGTGCACAAGTGTGCGTGGATCATATGTCATAAAGCTTCATGCGCCACAATTAGCTTACCTGTATAATACTGAACCTTGAACATCGACGACATGAAATTTCGATGCAAGGTATAATAGAATCGAAGGTTACTTCGCGAGTTTGAACTTGTCTACAATATTGAACCAAAGTTTTAATCTTCTAGCAATACAGTGGCGTAAATAAGTTATCAAATATTCGTAATTTATGCAATTAATAGTAATGATTTTCTCAAGTCATTCATATCATTTTCGTAAAACTGCCTTATGAAGCTTATGACTGTTTGTACATAATAATCATAAGGTGTGTGTATGAAATGGCAAAAACTGAACCACCGGTGCTTGTTCTGTTACTCTTGGCAAATCTTAATGATGGCGACATTTTCGAGCTAATATGTATCTTACAGATGAATAAAGAAACAATTTGACGGCCTGAACCAACCACTGGACTAAACTTAATGATGTAACCACCCAAGTGAAGCTAGGTAAACTACAGAGATTTGCCTGTGTGGGGCAATGAAAAGTACACCATCTGGTGCTTTGGATACCTTTCTTAACATGTTACCATGTTACCTTACACCAATTTATGAAGCAGCAGGCAGCAAAAAATGCCCTGCATTTTAAACGATATAACAAGATTTTAGATTGTGATCTGGTAGGACATTTAACTCAGATGTTTAAACAATAGAAGACTGGATGACAACGAAGACAAACTACGACGTTCTCTCTATAGTGGTTAAATCAAGTCGCTATATCTGGGAGTCTGGTGGACCTAGTTTGCGGCCAGGTCCACACGGATGGGTTGAAAATACTGGAGCCGGGGTATATGGTCCTTGAGTCAGTAAAGCTATACCACAAAGAAAAGACATCCAGGCTCGAACATTTTTTTCCAATTTACTGTGTACATTTTTAAAAGCAAACCGTTGAGAAATCGCCTGGTCTAGGTTTTACCAAACTGAAATTGACAACCTATCAAATCTCAAGCAGCGATGCCAGATAATTTTCTCAAAAGTCTGTATTTGTCTGTACATTAGAGCAACTTATCACATTGATTTTTACGTATTTCTCACAGCAATTTGTTATCTACACACAATTTTGTTAGTTTTCGGTATTTTACAATTGTATTTTAAACCGTTTGATCTCTAATTGCTAACAATTAAGAAGAGAATTTATTTGAAAAAATATTAGAATGTAACAAGATTGTTTCGGACGAGGTTTTAGAATAAAATAACTGAAATGTGTTGTTAACTACCCGGGTACTAATATTTTCAATTTTTAAGTTACGTTGAAAAAACAACAAAAGGTTAGTAAAACAATACCTACATATACTATTGCACAAACGAATTAAAATGCGAAAAATGATGCACCAATGACTGCAATAAGAATCCACCGATTAGTATTTAAATATAATTAATATGTTTTAAACTTTCCATACACAAATTATTTATTAGATTCATCATACATGTAACTTGAAAAAAATCTGTATTAAATCTGTATGTAAATACAAATGTCTGTATGATGTCTGTAGTCTGCATGAGGTCCGTATGGCACTACAAAAATCTGTACAAATACAGACATGTCTGTATATCTGGCACCGCTAATCTCAAGGCGCGCAGGTGTCGTCATCAACATACGATTCACCAAAGCTAACGGAAACAAGCTATAATTTTAAAATCGCAGTTACAGAAATTTACACACGGAAGGCACTCCAGCTTGGATGTCTGTTTTCTGTGGCTATACCAATGAGGCATAGTCCAACGGTATTTCAAACAGAAATTCATGCCATTACTGAATGTGTAAATATTGCTTTAACGAGGAAATACGGATTTGCAAAGATCTGCATTTTTTCCAATAGTCAATCAGCTCTCAATGCGCTTAAAGCTTAAACATCTAAATCTATGCTAATGTTGGGATGCATTCTTTCTTTAAGACAATTGGCCAGTAGGGACAAAGTTACTCTAAACTGGGTTCCCGTCCATTTTAGTATGGAAGGAAATGAAAAAGCCTAGCAAGAGAAGGTTCAGCATCCAATTTTATTGGCCCTAAACCATTTTGTGGAGTCCCAGAGTGTGCTCTGAGAACTGAAATTATAAATTGGGAAATGTCCATGGTAGAATCAAACTGAAATGCTATGGATACATGCAGAAAAGAAAATAAATTGTTCAGACCAAGTGCTGTAAAAGCCCGGATCTTACTAAATTTTAGTAAAAAATAGAACTTCGGATAATTTCTGGTCTGTTGACTGATCACTGCCCGAGTAGGTATCACCTAATTATAATTGGAAGAATTCATTCTACAGAATGTCGTTTTTGCCAATTTGAAACTGAAGCCGCAGAACATAAACTCTGCAATTGTGAAGCATTATTCAATCAGAGGATGTCAATATTTGGAAAGAAGTTACTAGAGTCCCTCGAAAACGATCCTGGTAGGATATTAGACTTTATAAAACAAGCCGAGCCTAACTGAGATCAGAAGCTATGTCAACCAATGTCCATCACACCTTAATTGTGACAGGATATTTGACTTGCGCCAAATCATACTACAATAACCCCAATGAAAGGATGCATGTGTGTTTTGGCTCTACAGAAAGAAAGAAAACCACTGGACAACCCAAACAAAATACTCTATTAAATTTATCATTATCGCTCTCCTAGGAAGTGCTAATTCATTGCTTCCTACACACTTAAATCGAATGTATACTGAGAGAACGGGTCTCGTTAAATTCTTACTTTCTCACAATCTGTCCAATTTACCGAAAAACCGATTGACAAAAATAAATCCAATCAGCAATAACCGAACATCGGTTCACTCATATATTCCTGAAGGCTCTCGTTTAAAAATAACCAAACAATAACAATACAATAATATAAAATAACATTAAAATATATTTTCGACCATCAATTTTATTGTACATGTAGCAGATATATTAAAAATTCATATTGTTAAAAGATTTACTATTTACTCCATATGGTAGACTATTCAAAAATTGTGAAACAATACAATTTATCTAGAAATTAGAGGAAAAAATAGGGATTTTCCATTTAATTCCAACTACCTTTGCTTAGCTTGACAGATACGCGTATTTCGTCTACAATGTGCAGACTTCTTCAGTGTCTCGTACTAATAACTCGACTTTAAGGGTAGTTGGAATTAAATGGAAAATACTAATTTTTCTTCTCACTTCTAGTTACAGGTATTCCACAAAACAGCTCAAACCCTCTAGGATTCAATACAATTTATAGTAATTGACTCAAATTTGTTCGGAAAAAATGATTTTTCTATAGTTAAGATATAACACATAACAGTTATTGTCAGTTATTTTCTATTGTCAATGGCTCAATGAACATTAGGTTTTATTGTGGGAACAATATCTTTTATTGTCATCTTATCGTTTTGAGCAATACTATTTATTGTACATACTATGGATTCAATTGTATGGTAACAATACATTTAATTGAAAACCTATGAGAAATTTTTTTTTCGGGCTGTCAAACATACAGACTTTTCTGTTGAATTAAACACTGGCCAGACTGAAAAATTATAACATGTTGATGACGAATTTCTTGTTGAAATTATTTGACAACCGTTACAACATGTTATAACTCTGTAGTCTGAACAAGGCATCACCGAATTTGGTTGAGATATTTTGGTTGAATCTAGTTGAATTCGAATTGCATAGTAAAAAAACCAGTTTTGTCAGTTATGGTACGTTCGCACTACAGCCTATATTACGTGATATAGAGTATCTTGATATCAAATACCATGCAAATTATTTCCAATGAAAACTAGATGTATTGATGCTGATATCAAGATACTCTATATCACGTAATATAGCTTGTAGTGCGAACGGGGTGATACATTGTTTATTGTTTATTATATTGCCGGGTAGAACCAACAATCAATATGCAACTAGCGATTTGAAATTGGTTCACTGTTTTAGAACCACTTGGTCCGAAGTTCACCTTGAAGCCACCACCTTGCTGTACATATTCGTGCCTTTGTTTTGATTTGCTGTGTTATTTTGACAGAATATTTGAGAGTGTGTTCATGTGAGTACATTATTAGGGGCGCATTATTAAGCTTGGGACCGAGCTTGGGACCGATGTGCTAGTACCATAGACTAACTCTAAGACCAGTAGGTCCCATTCAAAAACGAATTTTTTCTTGGCTCAGTCAGTACTAGCAACAATCAATATGTAACTAGCGATTTGAAATTGGTTCACTGTTGTAGAACCCCTTGGTCCGAAGTACACCTTGAAGCCAGCACCTTGTTATACATATTTGCGCCTTTGTTTTGATTTGCTGTGTTATTTTGACAGAGTATTTGAGAGTGTGTTCATGTGAGTTCATTATAAGGGGTGCATTATTGAGCTTGGGACCGAGCTTGGGACCGAGCTTGGGACGATGTTCTAGTACTGACTGAGCCAAGAAAAAATCGTTTTGTATGGGACCTACTGGTCTTAGAGTTAGTCTATGGTACTATGTATATCGGTCCTGAGCTCGGTCCCAAGCTTAACATGCGCCCTATTGATGAACTCACACGAACACCCCAGCGTCAAGAATACAAGTCATAACAGAGGCACAAACAGTACGGCTGGGTGCTACAGGTGGATTCGGACTAGGGCGTGATTCTAGCAGACAGTGAATCAATTTCAGATCGCT
Source organism: Aedes japonicus (assembly GCA_034211315.2). Lineage (NCBI taxonomy): Eukaryota > Metazoa > Arthropoda > Insecta > Diptera > Culicidae > Aedes > Aedes japonicus. Next base: position 8,212 of record JASCZW010014109.1, on the reverse strand, counting down.
AGTTGCATATTGATTGTTGGTTATAGCAACAATCAATATGCAACTAGCGATTTGAAATTGGTTCACTGTTGTAGAACCCCTTAGTCCGAATTACACCCTTGAAGCCAGCACCTGTTATACATATTTGCGCCTTTGTTTTGATTTGCTGTGTTATTTTGACAGAGTATTTGAGAGTGTGTTCATGTGAGTTCATTATAAGGGGTGCATTATTGAGCTTGGGACCGAGCTTGGGACCGAGCTGGGACGATGTTCTAGTACTGACTGGAGCCAAGAAAAAATCGTTTTGTATGGGGACCTACTGGTCTTAGAGTTAGTCTCATGTAAGTACGACAAGTCCAGTTGGTCCCAAGCTTAATAATGCGCCCCTAATAATGAACTCATTACGAACACACTCTCAAAATGCTGTCACACAGAGCAAATCATAAAGGCGCAAAATGTATAGCAGGTTGGCTTACAAGGAATTCGACTGTAAGGCCCTACAACAGTGAATCAATTTCAAATCATGAATTGCATATTGATTGTTGGTTATAGCAACAATCAATATGCAACTAGCGATTTGAAATTGGTTCACTGTTGTAGAACCCTTAGTCCGAATTACACCTTGAAGCTAGCACCTTGTTATACATATTTGCGCCTTTGTTTTGATTTGCTGTGTTATTTTGATAGAATACTTGAGAGTGTGTTCGTGTGAGTTCATTTTGAGGAGCGCATTATTAAGCTTGGGACCGAGCTTGAGACCGATGTGCTAGTACTGCCTGAGCCAAGAAAAAAATCTTATTTGTATGGGACCTATTGGTCTTAGAGTTAGTCTATGGTTATAACAACAATCAATAAGTAACTAGCGATTTGAAATTGGTTCACTGTTGTAGAACCCTTGGTCCGAATTACACCTCTGAAGCCAGCACCTTTGTTATACATATTTGCGCCTTTGTTTCGATTTGCTGTGTTATTTTGACAGAGTATTTGAGAGTGTGTTCATGTGAGTTCATTATAAGGGTGCATTATTGAGCTTGGGACCGAGCTTGGGACGATGTTCTAGTACTGGAGCCAAGAAAAATCGTTTTTGTATGGGACTCACTGGTCTTAGAGTTAGTTCATGGTTATAACAAGTTATAACGGTTGTCATATAATTTCGACAAGAAATTCGCCAACAAGGCTTATAACATGTTATAACTGCTCAGTCTGGCCAATGCTTTACCCTTTCGTTCCACTGTTAAATCTCAGTTGATACCCCGCTACTTCACCCGTGTTCCCTACCAACTGAAGAAAATAGACCACCTGAGATATTAGAGTCACCTTGAATCAGACCAGAACCGAGGTGGCCTCTGATGTATACAGAAGTTGTCTCCATTCTATTCGGTCCTTGGCACCACCTCAGCAGCCTCGCAGTCTGCCAAGGATCCACAGGTCACCTTCTACTTGATCGATTCATGTTGCTCGAAGCATGCATCTCCTTCTTCTGCCCGTCGGTTCGTTTTCGAGAATCATTTTAATGATATGCCCAGCCCATTGTAGACGATCGATTTTAGCGGAGCGAACGATGGGAAATTTTCCCAGCAACTGATGCAATTCGTGGATCATTCGCTTCTTCCACGTTCCGTGTTCTATCTGCACTCCACCGTAGATCGTACGCAGCAGCTTACGTTCAGAGACACCAAGCACACGTTGGTTCTCCAACGTGGAGAACGGTAAAGAACTACCGGTCTAATTAATGTCTTGTAGATGGTCAACTTTGCAGTTCGGCGAACTTTGTTCGATCTAAGCGTCCTTCGGAGTCCAAAGTAGGCACGATTGCCAGTCATAATACGCTTTTGTATTTCTCAGCTGATGTTGTTATCGGCGGTCACCAATGAGCCCAGACCCACGAATTCGTCTACCTCTTCGATTTTATCACCGAGCCTTTTCCTGTCATGTATTTTGTTTTCACCGATTTAATCACAAACCCAATCCGCCTTAAGTCTGATGTACGTGCCCGCCATCGTCTCAAAGTTACGTGCTACGATATCAACGTCGTTGTTGAAGCCAAAAAGTTGGACAGAGCTCCTGAAGATTGTGCCACTCGTGTATATCTCCACTATTCACAGCACAACCACCAATGCAATGTTAAATAGCAAATACAAAAATCCATCACCTTGCCGTAACCCTCTCCAAAATTCGAAGGGACTCAAGAATGTCCCTGAGACTCGGACGATGAATCTAACCTCAATGGTAAACAACGTATTTTTCTTAGTCCGTATTTTCTCGAGTGTCATTCCGGATTTCCACGGCCAAACCTATTTTCCATTACTATCAAGATAGTTTGCTCTTCGGAATCAGTGTTATCAGTCTGTGTAAGGACCAGAAACACCGTTGTCAAAGCACCGGAATAGATTTCCACATTAATTGATTAATTTGGACAAGTAGCTTTAAAAACCTTAGGAACTTTGAGAATATGAGGAAATGTTGAAAAAGTTTTAATGACTTCAAGAAGTTGGAGAGTTTTCAGAAGTTGAGGAATTTCGAGATTTTGAGGACTCTATTAAAAGACATAAGAGGCTTTAAGAGGTGGAGGAAATTCTTAAAAGTTTTAAGGAAATTTGGATAATTCCGCGAAGTTCGAGAGCATCGATAAGAAAGGAACATTCCTTGAGAGGTTTAGAGATTTCTGAAACATAAAACATAGGAATTTTGAGAAGTTGGTAAGATTCTAAATTTATTTTCGGGGCTTCGATAAGTCGAGGAACTTCTTAAAAGGCTGAACGCTTCAAAAGCTAGTGAAATTTCGAGAAATTGGAGGAAATGATTACATATTTCAGGTACATCCACGCTTTAAAGGGTGTCCACAGTTGAATTGCATCACTTTAAACTCGTCCTCAAAAAAAATTTCTTGAAATATTTAAGGAATTAAATACAATGTATAATCTTGGTTTAGGTTTTTTTTTATTTCACTGTATTTCTTTACCAAATTCAAATGCCCGAACTTTCTTCTTAATATCACGCATAAGATTTTGTGAACCGACATTTTTTCCACTTTCAACCATGTCTTCAACATTTCCTGTTCTGTAGTGACAACTTTAGGATACTTACGAAGTTTGTGCTTCATTGTAGCCCAATATTTTTCAATTGGTCGCGACTCTGGAGGGATTAAGATCTTTCGACACGAAATTGACACCATTCGTCTTGTACCACTCCAGAACATCCTTGGAGTAGTGGCAAGAGGCTAGATCCTGCTAGAACCTGTCTTCCGCAGTCACATACTGGTTGCCGGGAATTTGTTTAAAGTCTACTTTTACGTGTGTTTCATCGTCCACGATGCAGCAGTGTTGTGTCCTCAGTATTGGTGTGTACAGCTTACGTGCGTTTGGAGCTTTCTGAACTTTGAATGAACGGAGCCCGACTCGTTTCTTGGCTTTCTGCTCGAAACTTTTGGCCAAGTGCAGCTTTTTTCGCGACATCCCGAACCGGAACAGTTGGGTTTGCGTTTAAAGGCAGCAACCACTCGCTTGTGATCCTTCACACAGTACGGAACACTTTTTATGGAACTCACCTTCTTCCGATCGACAGTTAAAATGGTTAAACGTTCCCCGAAACTTTTTATGACATGAGACACTGTAGAGACTGGTGAATTTTCAACATCTTCCCGATGGCTCGGTGTGAAAGAAGTGGGTTGTCAAGATGCGTGTGCAAAATCGACAAAGATTTTTCATTAGGGCCTAACTGACAAACGCAAACAATGGCTTCTTCCGTGAATTTCTCGTGACACAGAGGTTTCTCACGTAAACCTCCAATTCTATCGGATAGGTGAATTCTTCCTCTTTCAAATAGCCGTAGTGGATTGGTGAGTTTTTATTGACGAGAAATTCGCGGTAAAAGCCATTGTTTACGTTTGTCAGTTAAGCCCTAATGAAAAATCTGTGTCGAAATGTTCTTCGAAACTACCACACATTTCACAATGAAAGTGAGTTTCATTATGAAACCCACGCAGTGTAAACAATACACGCTGAGGAAATTTTACCCAAAATTTCATTGGAATCAACCCAAAGGGCGAAATGTTACAGCTTATTGAAAGTGAAAAGTGATGCAATTTAACTGATACTGATTGAACTGATACAAAATAGGAAAACAAGCAGTTTTCTTTGAAGATTTTATGATCTTCCAAATGTTTGGAAGTTTCGAATTTTTAATAGGTATAGGGATTTGAAGAAGAAGGGTTAGCTCGAGAAGTTGTGGACGATTTTAAAGATTTTGATTAGTTGGAGAAGGGGCTTCGAAATGTTGGGTTAATTCTAAATTGCACATTCCGAGAAATTGGGAAATGCAGTTGAGGTACTTTGGCAGACATTCGGGCAGCTCGACGCTGATAAAGACAGCTTACTAAGCTCAAAATATCACTTGGTTGAAAACCCTGAATCGTATCACCTTCCTGAAGCAGGGAAATTCTTTCAAAACTCAACAACCACACACTAATTTTAAGAAACAAATGATACTTTATTTGCAGTTTTTTTTTTATCGGTGACTTGATTCAACCATTTTCTTCGTATTCCGTTAGATTCATCTTATTTCTAATATGTGTGCTCTTTTTTTTCATTTCTCCATGCGATATTGTTTAATTTTCTTTTTTTTCGAACGTGAATGAGTGAAGTCCTGTGAAAATCTGCTTTGTGAACATTGGGATTAGACGCTACAACTTGACAACTAGATACCTATTTACAGAGCATTGAGTTTTTTCTTACTCTTCCTGATTTTAAATGGAAAAGAAAATGTTTGAATGAGCATGCAATTCTCAAATAATGCGTCCTTTAATTGTAATGTTTCCCCATTTGTGTTATTTCTTCTCTTCTCTACAGAATTTCTTAGAATTGGGATTTTTGGCTGATAAGTGTCAATGGTGATCTAATCACTCTTGCGATAATTGAGAATTTGCAAAACCTTTTTTTAATTTTCATTGTAAAGACTATTCCAACTAAGGTTATAATAAATAAATAATTAACAATGATTTTTGATCTTGTAAAAGTATCAACTGCGCTACCGATAGCCTTTCCTTAATTTTATTACTACACTGTAGTCTTACAAAAAGTTTGGAAAGAATGGTAATCTTGTGTGTCTACAGGACCCAAAACTAGAAGGTCGTGGATCAATCTTTGGGAGTCACTGCGTGTATTTCTATGTTTGGTAGCCTCGCTACTTGTGTGTGTAAATTGTAAAATAATTCTACGATGTGCTATTGAATCAATCAATGGGAACTGTTTGCTAGGTTAATTACTGTTGATTTTTTTGTTTGGTTCGCCGAGCTGCTATGTATTGAATGCGAGCTTGTCTATTGTTGTAGATTGTGTAGTTCTGTCGAACATGTTGAGTGAATATCTATTTGGTAAACAGAAACGCACGTGCTCAAACTAATACCGTAGCCGATGCGAGAATGAACTTGGATTCGGCGCAGTTCGCTTCGAAGCACGTGCTGCGATTGCATTACACTAGGTTGCCCTGACTGTAAACCTATTGACTCCGAAGACAGGTGGAACAGATTAAACAGGTTGTGCAGCGGTGCTCTTGCGGTGTAAAGGGCTAACATTCTAAAATGAGTGTTTTGTTTTTGTTGTAATTTAACTTCACATCTACGTATTTTTTTTCAATTTCTCTTTCGTATTTCTTATTTCTTTTATCCTCTCTTCTTCTAGGTTAGATCAATGCTTAGGGGATGTTTTCACCTTCATTATCATATATTGCACTTATCATTTGGATATTTGTCAATCTAAAGATCTAAAATACAGGTGAAAGTCATGTTTTGGCTAGTGTTTATTCAAGGAACCGAAATCAGCTAAATGTCTACTACCTGTTTTAGTCTTATGGTGTAGAAATTAAAGATATATCAGCCGTATTGTTTTCTCTAGTGGAGGAAATTGTTGGCCTATCTTAACTGCTCCATAATCGTCGTATGAACTGTGTTTAGTTTAATTTGACTAGCATAGATATTTTTTCTTAGGTTTCAGTGGTTTAGTCCGTCATTTTGCAACGGCCGCCGTCCCGTTTGCTGTACTGTTACTGCTCTGGGACTGCTGGGGCGTTGTGGAACGTGATGATAGAGCAGCTCGAGCGCTCGCTGCATGCTTCTGGAAGGCGTTCTCCGCTCGGGATGTTCCGCAAACCTGGGAAGCCAAATTATCTTTAGAACACATCTGGGGATAAGAGCCCAGCTACAATGACAGTCCAATACGTCATTGTAGCCCAGACTCAAACTATAAAATAAAACCTTATTACCTGATGATGTTGATCCCAGTCTTTGTGCTGACAGAAAGATCCACAATATCGGGCTAGGTTGCATCCCGAGCACGTCTCGTTAGCTTTTCGACCACAATTCCAGCACGCCTGTAAGCAGACAACAACTAAATTTAGAGAGCTACGCTCTGTATTACACCCAACGGACGATATTACAAGAGTACTAACGTTCTGGCTTCCATTGGTGGGGCCTTCCGAGTCCGGGTCCGGTGCTGGTCCGGTGGATATCAGTGAACATCTTCTCCATTTTCAGCCGCTCCTGGGCAAACATCTCTGATTGTTCTCGCCTCGGCAGCGGCCACCGCCCTCTGAATTTCGATCACCGCTTGCCGTTTGACCTACCGATCAATCAAAATCAAATCCAAGTGTAGCCAAGGTAACGCCCCGAAAACCTTCTTCGCCAAAAAACCAACCTGATTTACCGACTCCTCAGCACTCCGCCGAAATTCTGCGATTTTTCCTCCGTCTGCCGTTTGATGTCCGCTATCGAATTGTCCTGATGATCCCGGGCGGCATGCGTTTCGATGCCTCGTTGCTGCAGAATCGAAATGGCCCGTTTGGTTTTCTCAACCATTGCCGATATGCACGTCAGCATGGTGTGGATGTTTTTCCATTCTTCCTCCCCGCTGGCACCTTCCAGCACCAGCACTGCCACCAGCTAAACTGCCAGCGCTGCCCGGCGCAGCTCCAATTACACCGCTACTTCCACCGCCGCCACCTCCACCACCACCACCGCCACTGCCACCGCCAGGAGGAATTCTCGACGCACGGTGACTGTCGCCGGAGGGTATCCGCAGGTCACGCTCGTCACGGTGAATGGAATGCTGTAAAATTGAGGAAAAATAAACACAATTAAAATTTCTGAAGAGTTTGTTGACCAGCAAATTACATGGGGTCACTTGGAAATGGAAAGGTGAGCCAAAATCTTATAGACTCATGCACAGTACTGCCACATTAAATTGGCACAGTGCTGAATTATGTTCAAACTTAGTGATGTAGCCCCTGTTATGCAAATTAAACAAATCACTTCACTTTATTCGAGATTGTTATCGTTATTTTCAACGTAATTAAATATCCATGAGATGTGAGCACGATTTTATCCCAGTGTAATAACGATGTTTACTTTTCCGGTTTTCATGGTAACCGCTGTCACTTTTATGCCAACTGAATTTTGTTTGCTGCAATAATGAATGAAGTCGGCTCTAAGTGTGGCTCAAAAATCTGCTGTCACTGTTGTTTTGATTATCAATCGGTAGGCATGAATCTCATTAGACGAAATCTGAATATCATCTGAGCTGATGGCTATTGAGTATTTACTGTACCCAACCGTCACCCCTCGGTTGGGCCTACCTATCTCGATAGATGAACCATGACCTAAACGTTAAACGATGTTTTCTGTCAAGAACAAAACGAATGTAAGCGAATATGAACATGAATAAACTTGTCATTTTTTGTAACGTGCTTCCAGTAGAAAGACGTGTTCTTATTAGTTCGACTCTGAATCCACGGTTTCTATTTTTCTCTCGGTTTTCCGCTGTTTGCTGTTCTCGGTTTTCCGCGTTACTCTGTAGGTTATGGGCCCAGGCATGGAGGAGAAAGCAAGGATCGTCCCGTTGGACGGCACCGGTTTCCATAATTGGAAATTTCGGGTGGAGTGCATTCTCGATACCTTTAATCTTTTGGATTGCCTCCAGCGGGAGGTGGCTGAGGTCGAGGAATTGCGCGAAACACAGGAGGATTTGGCGGCTACGTACATAGGATTTGTTAGGCTCGAAGATCTAATCTCAATGCCTCCCCTTGTGTCGTGCCTCCGGAGGACAGATTAAAGGGTGTTCCGATCAAAATTTAGTCGACTTAAACTTGACGCATTTCCTTTCATCGTGCTTTAAAAAATTTGCATACCCCTCATTTTGAAGATTTGTGTGTGTTGCATCATGTCTCTATTTTTTTTTTTTTT
>JASCZW010014108.1:0-24659 GCA_034211315.2 Aedes japonicus | reverse complement strand
CCTTACAACAGCGAATACTTAAATTAACCAGCGGCTCTCAACTCTAACAGAAGACTGTGAGCGAACCGGGAGTAAATCTTTTGCAAGTTTCGTGCAAAGTTTATTGGAATGCTTTGCCCGCTGCTGATTAGCATCAGAAGCAACTGGTGGACAATGGGAAATTCGAAATGATAAACGACCGTTTCCCACGACATTAGTGCTGGCGAACAAGCGGAGTCATGTCCCACTGTGCGAAATTATGGTTGTTCATTCAAGGGGAAACTAGACAATGGAAGAAAATAGCCGGTCCCTTCGGTGGGCCTCCAGGTTCAGGTGATTATTATTAGCGAAGGTCGATCAACACGGGCACGGCCGCGGTAAATTGAATAATATAAATTTCAACGCCAGCGGACGAAATTAAATTTGCTTTTCGATATTGATTTTGCTGGAATTTAATTAATTGCTCACCGTGCTATCGAAAGCGTATTGCGATTTTCTTGCTCCGTTCCATCGGCCGTCAAGGGCACTCACTCCATACAAAAAGTGAATCATGAAAGCTTGGGTTCGATAGAGTTATTAATATTGCGAGTAAATTACGTTGTTAAGGCACCCTTAACGATTGATGAAAGTGGTAGATAAATCGGGGATAGGGCCCGCCTTCAACGAAACTGGCATCGTCGAAGTGTTTCACTTTAACTGAAAGACTACGAAATCCACCGTTTGAGTTGATCCGATGAAAGGCGCTTTTTTATCTGGTTCTCCGTTCACTTGCTTCAAGTGGGGAAAAAATCGTTAAATAAACTGTCAGCTCTTCGTCCCCTTTCAGGTCAACCGGGGAAAAGGGTGCTTCTGGGTGGAGCAGACCACTCAACGACTATTTGATCGTGGTCACAGTGACGTATTGATTTCTCATTCATCGCCTGTCCGATCCTTTCCAATGACGAAAGCGTTTAGTCTTACTCTTATCCATAAAACATGTCAATGCTCTCGGAGACATTGCAGCTTTCGGTGTGGTCCTCATCGCTTCCCTTAGGAAGTTCCACCGCTCTATGTGAAACCACAAGGCACTCGCTTGTTTCCTTATAGGTTATATCGATTTACGAGAGGAAGTTCTTTTTCTTTCCAGATAAAACCCTTTCCGGGACCGAAGGTGAGGTTGTCTTCATAGTAGGGCCGGGAATTTATTGATTTTTCCTCGTTCGAGGGATGGAAAGTTGATCCTGTCATCTCAAGCCAAAATGTGCGACTGTTCTTTAAAGGGTGATTGCAATTTTAATGGAAATTTGATTGACAGCTAATTTGAATTTCGATCATGGTATCGTTTGCCGACGAAATTGATCAACTTCTCTGTTACATTATGTACAGCTTATTCATAGATTTACATCAGTAGAGTTGTTTTGCACTGAAATATGATGCCAAGTACAGCAGGGCAAATTAAAACTTAAGAAAAATGGAAAATTTGTGCCGATGTGTGCCAGAGAAAACCAACGTGATGTATGACCAACATAAACTGATTGTGAGGAGATAGCTCTTCGCTATTTAGAAATAAAATGCACACAGTTGCAGTTCCTCATCATCACCTCTTGGCATCAATAACCAAACGGATTCAAACCCGGAGACTGTGAAGGCCATTCCAATAGTTTGATGCAAAGATCCACGGCAAAAAGTCGTCATTCTAGCTCAATCTTCAACAAGAACGCTTCCATATTTTCAGAAAGGATGACGATGTATGTATTTGTCGGCAGTCAAAATCCTATTAATTTTAAACAGCTGCCCAGCTCCGGACCGCACGAAGCACCCACACCTTAAAATTTTGACCTCCGTACTTAACAAGAGCAAGGAACCTTTTTTCCAGAATGCAATGAGTTCGTTCTACATGTTATTCGCAAATTCTAACCGTTTGGATCTATTCCGCTTACTGATATATGGACGTCACACAGCAAATCTGTTCATCAGTTCATCAACTCTTCTAGCTGATACTTTTAGAAAAAATGTTTTTGATTGCATGGATTGTTGGTTTTGAGCTCTTGAGAACTATTCTCACAATGAGATTGTTCTGCCTGTGTTGTCAAGCATTTCCTTCCACGACCGGCTTCAGCGGACACAGTTCCGCGTTGTTGATACTTTTACAGACAACATGAATAGCGGAGAAGCTCACGATTAACCTTTTCTAATCATCATGGTACGAAAGTCCGAAAGTAACTGAAATTGTTACTTGGGAGTACCCTTGAATTGGATCAGTTCAGAGCAACTCTGCACCAATTGATAGGCCCATTAAAGATTTTATTCAACTGCGCAACGCCACCCGAAGGTTATACCAGCGAACTGGTCAGCCTACCTTAAAAAATCATTGCATTCGGATTATAAAAATTATTAAAGCCAGGACGGTGGACCTCAGAAATAACGATTTTGCCGACACGATCCGCTCTTTCCCAGATTGTGTAAAGCCATTTTCGAAGTTGACAAAAATATTAAAAACTAACCCAAGGCCCATCCCACCGTTGATTCCACTTGGAGCAATGGCTCCAAGGATCGCCTAATAAGTCCAGCAGAGAGGGCTGCTGAGATAGGTCAACACTTCGTCAGCTCTCACAATCTCGGACAAAACATCGTCATTCCGCACGAAGCTGCCATTAGCGAGCTTGTAAACAACATCCATCTTAGACCCAACGACTTCTCGGAAGAGTTGAGGATCTCAGCTGACGAATTATTGACCTATTTCAGAACGTCTAAGAACACGAAGGCCCCAGATTTTGACTACATCATGAAATTGTTGGAAGTCAGCCAAAGTCATCCCCCTCCAGACACCTGCGAAAGATCCTTCCTCTTCCAAGAGTTATTAGACCTATCAGCCTTCTCTCAGGATTATCGAACTTTTTTGAGAAAGCGATCTACCGACGGCTTCTCTTATCTGCCGATGAGTTCAACATCTTGCTCGACGAACAATTTGGCATCTGACTTGCTCGTTCAACAGTTCACCAAATTAATCGAGTCGACAACACCCTCAGGCGTAACAACCTTACCTTACCAATCAGACCAATGCCGGTGTGGTCTCTGCTGTACCCAGAAGTTGACTGTCCATGCCTGTACCTCCTCAGCCTCGCTGTCTGTGGAGAGTTCGCAGGTCACCTTCTACTTGATCGATCCACCTTGAACCGTGGACGAATTTTAACTGGGCTGTCATGTCTTACGACATGTCCATCCCACCGTAGTCGATCGATTTTAGCGATGTGTACGATTGAAGGTTCTCCCAACAACTGCAATTCGTGGTTCATTCGCCTCTTCCACGTTCCACGTTGATCGTACGCAACACCTTCCGTTCATAGACACCATGTTTCGTGGCCGTAGAGAACTACCGTTCTAATGAATGTCTTGTAGATGGTCAATAATGTAGTTCAGCGAACTTTGTTCGATCTTAGCGTTCTTCAGAGCCCAAATTAAGCACTATTGCCAGTAATAATGCTTTGTATCTCTCTGCTAGTGTCGTTATCGGCGGTCATCAATGAGTTCAGATACACGAATTCGTCTACTATTTCGATTTCATCACCGTCGATCTGAACTCGTGGTAGGAGGCTAACACTGTCATCTCGTGAGCCTCTTCCCTACGTGTATTTTGATTTCAACGCGTTAATCACAAGCCCAATCCTACCAGTTTCAGCCTTAAGTCTGATGCACGTGTCCGCCATCGTCTTAAAGTTACGTGCTACGATATCAACGTCGTCGGTGAAACCAAATAGTTGGACAGACTTCCGGAAGATCATACCACTCGTGCCATGTTTCGAGTTCCAATTTTAGTCCTTATTTCGTCGCCTTGGTATTTGCCTTTTGTATTATTTGTAACATTGATTTTTTTAAGGGCGGCTCGTTGGGCTTTCCCAATCCCCTGTCTCACCAGATGACCATCGTGCACAGCACCCTTTAGAGTCCCACGCGGGAACGAGGACGATGTTCAGCTGCTCCTAACATGTAGAACAGACGCTGTTTTGAACCGCCCCTGACATGGAGAACAGACGCTCAGACAGACTGCATCCTTTGAAGAGGGCAGCCTCCCTTCCCAGTCAGCATATGACCAACGTCCGGGTTTGATTACCGGATGTTTCCAATGGTTACTCATACCCCAGTCGACACCACGAAGAGGTTGGGGTAGAAGTTTGCTCCCTGAAAATGGATCTCTGTCGTTGTTCACCGATGATACCGCAGTCGTCCACAATGGTAGGGTAACAAGAGCACTTACCGTGAAACTGCAACGAAGCCTGAATGTGCTGTCAGAGTACTTCACTGAATAGAAGATCTGAATCAACGCAGAGAAGACCCAGATCATTCTCTTCCCACACTCCAATTCTCCCATACTTGTTTCGCCTGAGGATTGTAAGATAAGTCTGAACAACACAACGGTGGAATGGATCAATTCAGTTGTCTATCTTGGCGGTTTTCCTAGACAGTAAGCTGATTTTCAGGGAGCAGGTTGACGAAACTGCCGCAAAGTGTAACGTACCCTGAACACAATCTTAATATAAAAATTCCTGCATTTTTCTTGAATTTTTCCCGCATTTTTGCCTTATTTTCCCGACAGTTAAGATGAGTTAACATAAAATTCTCGCAGCTAAATCTCTGAGCTCCCAAACTTTTTCCAGTTTGATTTCCAACAGACACTTTCCATTTATTTAAAATACGCCTTTTTGTGCGAGAGGATGAGCCAATTTTCTACAAATGTTGTCAAATTTGGTAGCTCCTTCTTGGTTCTAGCCAAAATTTGTCCAAACCATTTTGTTTTCTCTTAAACCCGGCAAACAACGTCAGACGGCATTGAGCACAGTTGCCCAAATTCTTCTTTCACCATGTCTTAACACCCTTACAAACGCAATTCGCCAAACTTGAACCACATGAAAGATAAGTTCATTTCTGGCCTCACCTGCTACAGCCATGTAGCCAGATCTTCTAAGGGCATCTTCAACGGTGGTTCAAATCGTGGTTTGGATTCATTTGTTTAGGTCAAACGCAAGAACACCGCTGCATTGCTGGTGTTTGTACATTTTGTTTTATACCGCATCTATTTTGCATCATTTCAGAACTTATTTAAGCTTCTAAGTTTCTTACTGAACGCACTCTTTAAAAATTTAATTTAATGAACTTCGGAATATCTATGAAGATTGGGTGGAAATATCTATAATGAAAATGTCAGAAGTTGATTCAACTTCTCGGCAATTGAATAAAATAATTGGAAGTTTCCAGATAGTCATGAAGTTTGCTCGTCTTTCAAGAAGAGGAATGGTGGAATTTAAGAGAAGTTCATTGAATTGCCAAAACAATATTAACGTTTCTGGAAACTTGGATGAACTTCCAAAAAGTTTGCTGATCGTCCATAGAATAGGAACAACTTTCTGGAAATGACGGGAACTAATAAAATCAGATTTCGCTTCCCAGAAGTTGTTTTAACTTCCAGCAGGTACATATTCTGTGATAAAAAGCAGAATATCACACATATTTAAATAACTACAAGAAATTCAGAAAAAAAATCTTGGAAGCCGTGGAAAAGGTGGAAATTCTATGAAATTGATTAAAAAGTAATTGGTTTCTTTATTCTCGTTTTGGTTGAGTTCGAAAAACCATCGAGTAGTAAGAAGTTTAAGTTCTTCTTAAAACTTAAATACCCTGAACTTTTGGAATGTTTTCGAAACGATTGGAAGCTCTCCAAACTTATGGAAAACTCCTTTGAATGTTTCCTAAACTTTTCGAAAGCTCAAAAAATCAAGTTTCCTGTTTATCTGGGACGTTTTCTGAAATTCTGGAAAGTTTCCCAATCTTAGGGGAAGTTTTCAGAAATTCTTGGAAGATCGCAGGACTACTGAGAAATTTCCTAAATTGCTGAATCCCCTGAGCATCTGGGAGTTTTTTTGAGCTTTTGGAAAGTTCCCTGTGAACTTTTGGGAAATTCTCTGAATTTCTGGGACGTTCTCTGAACGTCTGAGATATTTGCTGACCTTTCGGAAAGTTTCCTGATCTTAAGGGGAGTTCCATGATATTTTTGAGCATATGTCTAGCAAGTTTCATGAAATTCGTAGGTGTTCACTGAACCTCTAGGAAGATCCGCAAACTCTTGAAAAGCTTCATGAATTCCTCGACTGTTCTCTATTGAAAGTTCTCTAATTTTCTGGAAAGTTCCTTGAATTTTTGGGAAGTTCCCTGAACATCTTGAGTAGTTATATGAACTTCTGAAAAATACCCAAAATAATCTGATAAGTTTTGCAAACTTCTGGAAACCCCCTGAATTTCTTGATAGTTACCTGAACTTCTGTGAAGAACCCTTTACTTTTGGAAAGTTCCCTGAACTCGTGGTAAGCTTCTTGAGTTTCAAAAGTTTTCGACTCCTCCAAAAGTTTTCGACTGGATTTTGGTCAAGAGAACGCGCCGGCAATTGAGCAAATCGAGTTTTTGGTTCCTGAGCCATTGCTTCGTTTCCTTGCTGGTATGAATAGCTGCATTATCCGGTTGGAACGTAAACTTCTTCCGACGATATTTCCGCAAAAAATGCAGAATACATGTCCTTCAAGAATACTGATGTAGTCCTTACTATTCATTTTGAAGGACGTGAACGCTATCTTCAGCTTCCTGGTTGCGCAGAAGCCTGTCCAAACCATGCATGAGCCACCCCCGAAGTTCCGAGTTGAACAATATTGTTCCTCCTTTCTTCGCGCCAGTATCCATTGAAGCCGTCCGGACCATCCAGGTTGAAATTCTTTTCGTCACTGATGATTGTCTAAACATGTTGAAAAAAATCAAGAATAATTTTATCGGTTTTAGAGCCATAGTGGAATATTAAACGTTCCGAAAAATAACATATAACCAAAGCTTACCAAATCCCACTGTCGATTCATGTGAGCTTTTGCAAAACTCAGCCGTTTCTCGACATTAGAAGCTGTAAGTTTAGGAGCTTTAACCTTTTTACCCCTTATAATATGAGGGCTTTTCACCAAAACCTGACGAACTGTCTCCCGGCAAACCTTCAAATTCAAAGTTTGCTTGATTTGAACACAGAGAACAGACATCCAAACAAGCATACATTTCTCAAAAAAACTTGTGTAAGGATTCAAATTAAAATACGTTAAAACACTATTGCCATCTCTCGGGCTCTGGCCACTTGCGGTTTTTAATCAAACATGGGTAAGATTCGTTGACCGTGCGGTGAAAGAACTGAACTGTCAAAAAAAATTAGTTGATGAATAAGATTTCAAGCTGGTCAATGGATGGCGATGCCAGCGCCGCCACGCTATTGCCAGTTCATTACGATTATGAAATGGCCGTTAAATTTCTTACACAGTTTTTGAATTAGACTTGGATGTCTGTTCTCTGTGATTTGGATTTAGTCGAGTGCGAAGCTGTTTTAACCTAGGACAGGACCTGCCAGCTGTTAGTGCAAAAACAAGACCATTTACCTGTCAAAAAAGACCGTTTTTTATTGATCGCTTTGACAACCGCCTCTACCGCCTCCGTCGAGTTATGTTACAAGCAGGCAGTTTGTTGTTGGTTTGGCAGTGTTGCTAGTAGTCACTATTTTTTCACTTTTTTCGTTTGTGACAACTCACACCAAATTTTGATTGCTGGAAAACAGCAAACTTTTGCTGATTTTTTTGTGCTGTAATTTCAGCAATGCATACAGGTAAACCAAGATTGCTGATCAACTAGCAAAACTGATATTCAAAAAAGTGACAGCTCTTATACTGAGCCTTTCTACCCACAGCAGAATTTGCAGCGTAAGCATCAATGAAATTCAATGAAACCTTATCAATTAACGTTTAGTTTGATGCAGCTTCATTTTCCCGAACGACAAAGAAAGTTTTATAATTACTTTATTTTCAATGGGATTACTGTGTAAACATATCTGGCAACATTGGAGCGACCCCCGTATCAAAGCAATCATAAATTTATAAGAGGTCATCTCTCTCTCTCTCTCTCTCTGAGCCTAGGTCCTGTCCTGTCCTAGGTTTTAGCTATCTCCCCCTTCTCGCGATCGGTTTGCTTTGATTTCTGTGGAGCTCTTTTGTTTTTTCCGTATCCTTCAGAATTAGCGAGATAATTGCGCACAACTTGATGGGACAACTTGATCCACCGTCCGATTTCCCTTATTGACACTTTTTCTTGGTGAAATGCCTCGATTATTCCTTCTCCTTCTCCGTGAGCACTTTTCCATGAAAACACGCGAATCTGCCAATGGTCTTATACAAAATGGACACGGTAATACTGCTTGATGCGTTCACACACACGCATATTACCATGCATGGGATAGGTTTCACTCACACAAACATGTCAAGGTACACATTGAAGTGACGTGTTTTCTTCCTGAGCGGTGGCAGTTAAAAATTATCTGGTCTTATACATAGAAAATGGACAGAGTGTACACTCAGTAGCAAAAAAAAAGCCGAGCAAAATTTTGTTAGCAAAAAAACTCCATGTTCAACCTCTTGTAACTTTGTCAATTATCAATATTTTTGAATGAAAATTCGACGATTGAATCACCAATGTACGTATACAATGTTATACAGTATGATTAATAAAATTCACCTCGGCTTTGTTTTTGCACCGATATTTCAGCAAGGTTAGTATCGGGTGAAAAAGGGAAATGCTCATGTTGGTACGTCCACTTTGACGCCAGCTGTAGTCCAAACCACTTTATGTAAACAATTCAAATTTTGTCCACATTATTTTCTGTATTTTTATAAGCTATGGAGAAATTTTCAATATGCTACCTAAATTTTTCACAGAAATACGGATTTTTTAAATTGCAATGTCCAAAAATCACATATTTTATGATAACTCCAAATTCATATATTTTATCAACATGACATTTTGGTCACATAATGTCAAAACACTAATTATAATGTTGTCAAAATTTCATCAAAATATATTGATAATTGACAAAGTTACAGAAGGTTGAACAACGCGGTTTTTGGAAGCGAAATTTTGCTCGGCTTTTTTTTTTGCTACTGAGTGTATGTCTCTTCATCCATGACGAGACAGCCTGACTTGACCAGCCACTCACGGTACAGCTTCCGCGCACGCAATTTGGCCACCGTGTTTTGCTTGTCAGTCCAGTTTGGCGCCTTCGCGACCTTGAAAACACGTAGCCCAGCCCGCTTCATGGTCTGCTGGACGAACCACTTTGACGAATTGACCTTTTTGGCCACGTCTCGGGTAGAAAGGATTGGGTTATTCTTAAA
The DNA here is from genome assembly GCA_034211315.2 of Aedes japonicus. Lineage (NCBI taxonomy): Eukaryota > Metazoa > Arthropoda > Insecta > Diptera > Culicidae > Aedes > Aedes japonicus. The sequence goes on along the minus strand of JASCZW010014108.1, from coordinate 15,465 downwards.
GTACTGCCTTATCTTCTGCGCCTTCTCTGGGTATTCCGTTTTCGGTTTTCGGCCGCTTCCAGCGCGTCGCTCGATGGTCTTCGTGTCCTGGAACATCTTCACAACGCGGGACACGGTGGAAGGGTGGATTCCAAGCCGATACATCTATGCGACTGACAGATCGCTATAATTATGCACACATGAACATAGCACTCTATACTAGTATTAACCGAAATTTAATTAATTTTTATCTACGCGATAAAAAGTTACACCCAAAACGAAGTGTCGCATTTTTTCCGAGTCCAATCTTTAAGTATGGCAAATTAATTAGCATATTACGGAGAAGTAAGGGCCACACGATCGATGGAACGCGCATGAGAAATTCTTACTTTTTTCGGCTCTGAATAATTCCACATATTACGTAACTGTGTCACGAAGAGAACTGCGTAGAAGTAAGTCTGACTTTTCTCGTAGGACCTGAAGGATGCAATAACTCGCATTTTATTCGCCACATTCCACGATTGAAAAGGAAACATAAAAGTCTTCCCTCGTCCCACATGAATACAAATTCCTCTGCACGGCCTTCTCAGTTCAAAGAAAAACCCTTCACTTTCTTCATGTTGGCAGTGTTATTTTTTCAATGATCTGTAAATCTCATACCTTTCCCATTTTTTCTTCTCTTGCTTCTTCCAGGTACAACATTGGCAGTCGCCTTTCAAAAACGCAAGCCATCGTTCGGTTTATTGCGGAACATAACAGTGACGACCCGGTGTCCACTTCCGGAGCTGATCAATGCCCTATTTTTTTGTGATATCAACATAAAGTTGAAGCTATTCCCCCGAAGTCCGAAAGTAATGGTAATGTGTGAAAACATCCGAATATGTTTGGTGCAAATGTTACGCCAACCGTCACGTTCCAAAGGTTCCTTCATTTTGTTCAATATTTTTATTCGTTCCCAAAAGTTTTACCTGTTGGCGTCTGCCGGCGGAAAGGTCAGGTTTCCTGGGTCAGAAATAATTGCCTCGGGCAGTGTTGGACCTTCCCGGTTGGTTTTTTTTTCTCCCTCCTTCTCATCCGTGAGCTGCCAGACCAAAGAGTGCCAACATTATTTTCACCCCAGCAGAACGAACAAAACTCCAGCGATGACCGCCAACCCAGAAGGGTTATGACCAAACAAGGCGCGTGGTTGAACTTTGCTACACTAGCTAGCATGCGAGAGTGGAGTCAGGTCGAGGGCGATAGCGATGAAATGTAGATTGCCCATCGACTTGTCGCAGGCGACGAAATGGAGGTAGTTTCCGGTTCTGAACCAGGGGGAATGGATTGTTTGATCTGGAAAAAAGTTTAGTTTTTTTTGCGACCACCTTCTGCAACGTTCATGGTCCATACCTGCAACAGCTGTTGACAAGAAGATAAGCTCTGCAGCTGCTATCTGATATGAGTATGTGACTGCTTTAGAGGTGGCTGGCGAATGGCAGGCACGAGTTTTTTTTTCTCGACAGCACCGCATTGTTATACAAGCCGTGAAATGTGCAAGTTTCATGTTTGTTTAATATAGATTGAAAAGCGTGAGATTAAGGTTAGTGTTGGCGATTTGTATGTATTTTTTTAGTTACGACCGCTATTCAGAATAAAATGCCTGTTGTCATAACACAGATTTGCTTTCGTTTAAGTGTAATTCCAGACTGAGCACACATCATAAAGATATTTACTAGCAATTTCCTGAATTTTTCCCAGGCCCGTGAAGCTGACATTCGGAAAATCTGTCATGCTTCAAATGGAAGCGTATGTAATCTCGACTTACCACCGCCATATTCTCCAAAGGCAAATTATGATTCACCGTCTACCGTTTACCACCAAACAGCGCGGGAAGAAAAGCTAGGCTAAGTATAAACAGTAGCAACAGCAACAACAACAACAACAACAACGATCATTACTTCGTGCTAACCGGAGCTAATTACGCTCATTTCTCCTTAATATTAATGAAGACACTCGGTCATAAACAGTAATTAACACCGCGTTGCCTGCACGGGAAAACTTGCCGCGACTAAACCATCTTATCGTACTGGCACCATCACTGTGTGTGTGTGTTTGTGTGATTGTAGCAAGAGCTTATTCATTTCGGGCAGGAAGGCGAATGCTTGGGGCAAGCGGAGAGGAAGTTGAGGAATTTTGAAAATTTTGTAGCCCTTCACAGCTTACTTTATGATGAAAAGAAACCGTGTGGAGAATATCGCACTTCCCTTTTCATTTAACTTTAGTGTACGTGGAACGGGGCTATTAAGGACGCACTAACATAAGGGAGCCGCATTGCGAATGGAATTTGAATATTTACTTTGCCGACTTATTTTCAGTGCACAAACAGATGGTGCTAATGAATGTGGATGCTGGACAATCTTGGATTTTTCAAATATAATCCTAATAGATGCTAGAGTATTTTTGTTACATCTAGGAAGCTAACCTGCTTGTTCCATCATAATGTTTTCCATTTTGATGTGCTGAACGCTGAGATGATTTTTTTGATTGATTGATTGATGATTATCCTAATCATGCCAATGTATGAAGGGCCAAAAAGGGGTTGGGTGGATCGATAGGCAACATCACTTATATGTATCCACAGGGATATAAAAAATCTCCTTCCAACAACAAGATTGAACAATTGGTCAAAAAAGCAAGCTATCTAATATGAGGATGCCCCAATGGGCGGGGAGAAGAGCCCGCCCGCTATTCACAAACTGTTACCAATGGGGAGTTGGCATTCCCACTCTCCCCATCCAGAGTGCTTCAATCGGGTGCCCTGATGGTCCCTTCCATTCCCATGAAATATTTATATAATAGTGAATATATTTATGTAAATGAAAAATACTGCAATCAGTGTTGGTGACTGTCGAGAAAATCGGTGAGAATTGTTTATTGTTATCCGTGCTTGAAACAACCACATCTATAAATGTATTGGTAAAGGCATCATACGCAGGAGCTCAGTGAGTGAACAAGATTAAACGTTTTGTAGATTACTTCATTCCACCACGCAAGTCGGATGGACAACAGCTCTGCCTACTTGTGATTCACTCATCATTGATTGAGTGGCTATGGAAATACGACCCAGTAGAATCGCCAGATGATAATGTTCGGAGACGAGAGATGATAGCATGCATTTGAACATAATCTTTCATTGTCTTTTGGTTCTAATGACAGTGTTGGAAGTTTTTTTAAGTTACCTATGTACCGTCTGGGAAAAATTAGCCTTCTCAATTAGATTTTTCTTCCTGCCACACGTATCCAATAAGTCGCGACAATTTTTTTCAGGACTATTGACACAACGTGTTATGCACACCTTATGAATTTTATATCACATAACGTGCAAGAAAAATCGTTATCCAGATTTCAATTGAAGAGGATTTAATATCCATATCGTGCATTGTCGTTTGTTGAACGAACATTCGCTTATTTTCTATTTCAACGAAGAATGTATACATGTTTTGTTTTGTGACATGTGCAAAATCTTCTTTACAGGACAGGGAATTCACTGCATCCGGAAAATACTGGTCTAAAGAACATATGTTACCCTATATTAACATTTGCCGTTTAGCTGCTGCATATTTTCTGTTTTTCCCGCTGTATTTGCTGGCTACACTGTGCTTTTCGGCTTCCGATTCATTTTTGCTTTGAACGCGGTACCACACAATCACCAAGTGATCCGATCGGAAGCTTCGAGCACTAGCACACAATCGAATCAGGAAACGAAAATAAATTAACAACAGAAGCCAACGAACGAATCAATGAATTGTACAAGCAAGCAGTGATGAACACGCATACAAAAGACAAGCGACGAAGTTCATACTATGTTCATTCAATGTTCACCTTGGCCCATCAGTTTTCGGGTTGAGAGGTGAAACAGAACTTCTCGTTGTGTGCGTCTATTGAATCAAAGAAGAGCGTGCAACGAATGATTGTTGATACAATTGAAAGCATCCTTGACTGCTATCACTCGGTATCTATTATTTATTATCTCTTTCGGTGGATCCTGAAATCTAAGAAATGTTGTAGAGTGTTAAAGTGGAGAGTTCTGTGTTTTCGCGCTTAAGCACGTTTTCGTTCGTTTTCAGCGATAGCAGCAATTTCCCAAAATCTTGATTTAAAGTATCCTAAAAAAGTTTGTTAAATTTTACAAAAATTACATTTATACATTTTAATTTACTGTTGCCATGTTCACTATTTGCTGCTTGGTGTTGATTTTTATTACAGCAAAAGGCTTTTATTTTTGCTGGCCTAATAATTATTGCTCCTGTGTAAGGAAAACAGAGAAGATTTTATAGACAGGGAGTTAAAGACAAATGGACATCAAAAACTACAAGCAATTTTTAAATCATCTATGAAGTAACATCAATAAAACAATATCATAAAATATAATGAACTTGTGAGTTATGATACAGTACTGACAAAAATTGAACTGTAATATCAGACACTATCCGAATGGCAAACAGCTCAGATTTGGAAATAGGTCCATTTGCAAACCGGAATTGAAAAATACATTAGGTAATAAGTGCAAAAGCCTACCATAGATTCCGTTGCAGCTGCTTTTATTCAAGGCACTAGATACTTCTAAATCATAATGATAATTGGACATATAAGAAATAATAATTAAAAGTATATATGTTAATAATTAAAAGTAAAATATGTTAAAATATAAATCCTGAAAACACCAGTAATGATCAAAATGATAATGATGATGATAAAGAAGATTGTTAATGGTTATAAATAAACAACGTCCTATTTGATAATATATATATAGTCAAGGGATATTATAATATAAACTGAAAATTACATTTGTGTCGACTGCTGTTTTGTTGCAATTGTAGACAAACTTCCGAATCCATTCTGAACCAGAAAATTTAGACAATGTATGACATGAGAAAAAAATTAATTTTAAATTTTAAATTATTTTATAATACCTGATGACCTGGTAGACCTGAAGGATATGATAATGGAAAATTATGCAATGATTTACCGGTCGCACCCCCTCACTTCGCTATTGTCTGATTGACAACAATGCCCAGGCTACGCCAACCAGTGTCTCCATGTTTCAGCTGGCAGTCTTTTGTGATCATATGACTCGTGGAGGCGTGAGGTAGGAATTTGTGAGGACCGAAGGTCGGTCACACCCTCCTGCCAAGTTGTCTACTCAACATTTGAAGCCCTTTGGCTTTCAGCTTTTTTAAGTTCTGGAAACAAATAATCGCCATCTTCTAAGGATTACTGTAAATATAATATGTCAGTCTGTCTGTCAGTTTGACCCTTATAGACTCGTAAACTTCTGAACTGATCAGCGTGAAAACTTGTAAGCCAGCGTTTTTGGGGGCTGGAGAAGGCTCTTATGATGGTTTGAGACCCCTCCCCTCTCTGAAAAGAAGGGCTCCAATACAAATGAAACACAAATTTCTGCATTACTCCAGAACTAATCTTTTGTCATGATCAAGCAGCTACTCAGTCAGCAACATTGCATATTTATTTATTTATTGTCGTCAATCATACTAGCCCATTGATGCAATTCTAACATTATGTGACTAATTTTTAATGTTAAATACGTACATTCTTACAAAATTCTACATAATCGAATTTTGATACCATTAGTGTCGCGTAATTTATTTATTTAGGGTACATATCCCTTTACTCAGCCTAATATGCAACGGTCAATGACATTTTTTCTAGTTACTCATAAAGTAATTGAGCTGGAAACAATATTCAACAAGTTAAAAGTTTGCTTAGATAAGCTGAATAAGACGTTCATTGTTTTGAACCCCGAAAAGTTAAATAACGTACGTCTTGAAGACAATAAAATCTTACGGATATGGATGTAATGTCGGTTTTTACCATATTGGGTCTATTTGTAGATGCAACCATATCTCATCATTTAGGTTTCTCGTTAAACAAACTATCGTAATGTTTGTTATTATTTTTTCAGACATTTTATTTGAAGCAACGTTCGGTTTACTCAAAAACAAAAAAAACTTGCAAAACAAATCAAAACTGAACTTCTTTAAAACACATTGAAAAAGTTGACATATCCATAAGTCAATCCACATCAAAAACATTACAACTCTTACTGTATTTAACGCCTAGGTTTTGGTTTGGTTACACCAGTTGAAAAATGTGCAACCACATTTACATACATTTCCATCGACAATTATACCAAAATCAAAGTTTTACTATGCAATAAATACATTAGACCATGGTTAGAAACACGGAAAATAATATGGCCCTTAAATTGCGTCTATGGTTTTCTTGTGAAATCATTGTTACTATTGCTATTTTCTGTACATATAGAGCACATGAGTAAACATATCGGTGTAGAAGGAGATGTTCGCTCATCACCATGAGGCACAAAGAGTGAACATTAAAGGAGAGAGTTCCTCTCCCATGTGCGCATCAATAAACAGAGTGCACACAATAGATCGCTAGAATGACTATACAAGCCACAGTGGTACATGAGCGTCTTTCCATGCGTCAATTTTTGCCTGTTGAAGTGGCGGACTTGTTCCGTCGCTACAGCCTACCCCGCAGTGGGATGTTAGGCAAAGATTGACGTCCATGGTTCGAGTACCATTGGATACATGCCCTTTCGCTCAATTTTCAATAAAACATCTATTAGATTTCCAACCTGCCGCACTCTGACGGAACTTTCACTTTCTCTTCACATCTTTCATTCTAGCCAAAAACATTAATGTTCACTCTTGGTGCCTCATGGTGTGATGAGCGAACATCTCCTTCTACATCATAATCGTTACTCCTCGCACGGAGAATAAATAACATAACAATTAATGTATGTAAAACATATCGGTTCAATATTGTGGAATTCAGCTCATTTGAAGTTCAGGAAGATAATGTAAGGAGTGTATCGAATATAAGCTATCCACATACATTTGCGTTGTATGCATGTATTTGTGATGGTTTTCATGCTCTGAACACTGCATGCTGTGCGTTTGACTGTCAGCTTTCTTTTGTTTACTTTTTGTGCGGTTCAAATTCTGCGTTTTCAAAATGTCGCGTATTGAAAAGGAAGTGAAAATTAAGGTTCTGGACACATGGCTAAGTGAGAAGGGTATTACTATGCGAAAATTGGCGAAGCGGTTTGGAATTCATCATGCGAGTGTTAAAACCATCATTAATAAGTTTTGGGAACACTATTCTTTGGATGAGCTACCAGGAAGAGGCAGAAAACCCGGTTCTTCCAACCCGAAACTGGAGCAGAAAGTGGTATCTCTAATCATGAAAAACAAATCAATGTCAATACGTGATTTGGCCAAAAAGGCAGGAACGAGTGTCGGAATGATCCAGCGTATCAAGAGGCGAAACCACCTGAAGACCTACAAGAAGCAGAAAATCTCGAAACAAAGTGCAGAACAGAAGAAGCGAGCAGCAACAAGGGCCCGGAAATTGTATTCGCGTCTTTTGCAGCGTCCGGATGCATGCGTTTTGATGGACGATGAGACCTATGTAAAGGAGGACTCAAAAACCCTTCTAGGTCCACAATACTTTACTGCCGTCGTTGGGTAGGATGTGAGCGATGCGGACAGGTCGATTCAAGTGGAGAAATTCGGTCGAAAGGAACTGGTATGGCAAGCAATATGTTCCTGTGATTTGAAGTCAACCATTTTTTACACTACCGGAACTATAAATGCGGAAATCTATCGATCTGAGTGTCTCCAGAAGAGATTGTTGCCTTTATATAAGAAGCATAGTACACCTCCACTGTTTTGGCGTCGGCGTTGGCGAATTTAGCGTCGGCTCACTATGCCAAAAGCACTCTCAATTTGCTTGCGGAAAAGGGTATGGATTTCGTTGAGAAAAATATCAATCCACCAAATTGTCCTCAGCTTCGGCCCATCGGACGTTACTGGGCAATCGTGAAGAGGGTCTTCAAGAAGACTGGTAAGGCAGCTGGGAACATGCAGGAGATAAAAAAAAATGGGCTCAAGCGTCCAAAAAATGCGATGCAACACTTGTCCGGAACTTGATGAAGAGCATTCGATCCAAAGTTCGAAAATTCGTGAAGGAATAACTTAAATTTCATCCGGTCTTCATTATGTTCAACATTACCCTCGTACAATAAAGGATCAATTTTTTGTATGAATAAAATATCGGTTTTCAACATAATTTGAAAGAAAGTTTGTGGATAGCTTATTTTCGATACACTCCTTATTTTGAATAATCAGTGCCACCATGATGAATGAAATGATAAGACAATCAATAATCTCACTCAAGTCTTAACCTTTAAATTGATGAAACCGCTTTAGAATAAACAGATCATTATGATGCCATCAAGATTTTGTCTATTTTCGCTGAATTTATGACATATTTGATAAATAGGCTGAATAAAGCGGCTAGCCAGACATTACATCCCGTTATCCTATTTATGGTTGTCATCAAATCTAGGTTTTTTTATCATTTTGTCGGCTGTTTCTGTTAGGTACCTTCATTTATTTTTGTAAACGCTGAATTACATTTCATTATACTAAACTGTAGTTGCATAAAAAAAAAATTAAAATAATATTTTCTCTTAGTCATCAGCACGTGCGAAAGTATTATTTAAATTACATTTTCGGCATGGTGAAGTCTGTATTGTTGCTATTATAAATTACCATCGTTGGTTTTTGTACGATGATAATTAGTTGCGAATAATTGTCGATTTCTCAAATGCCGTGTTGGGATGTAAATGTAAAATTTTGATAAAATTCCCATTGCGTCAATTCTCCGGGAGCAAATATTGCTTGTAAAAGAAGCCATTGCAAATTCATGACGCTCTTTTAATGCTTATGAGTGTTTACGCAAAATAGGGAATGCTTCGTTTTCTACTGAAGGAGATCCTGTTGCATTTTTTAACATTTCGTTACAGCAGGCTTTTGTTACACCAAGTATAAAATAACAGTATCTCAGTTTTGAATGAGATGATGCAAATGTTTCTAAGATGACTTGAGACCCTTCCACTTCCGGAAAGGGGGAAGCTTCCATACAAATGAAACAAAAATTTCTACATAACTCGAGAATTAATGAATCTTTGAAGGCAAGAAATGTTTCTATGTTGGCTTCTTCTAGAAGGGGGTGCTCATACAACTGGAACACAAATATCTGCATAACTCAAGAACTAATCAAGCAGATGGAACCAAATTTGGCATATGGAGGTTTTCGATGGACAGACTTATGGTGATTTGAGAACTCTTCGTCCTCTGAAAGGGGATGGGTAGCTCCCTTTTAAATGAAACACAAATTTCTGCATTACTCGAGAACTAATCAAGCAATACATACAAATATACACACGCTTTCTTCGCTAGCCTCCCGCTCAATCCTATCCAACTTCCAACTGCAGATGTCTATGAAGGTAGCATGAATTCTCAGCATCTTCTTAAGTAAACATCTAATCAACACTTCCCTTCCATCCCTTGCTGATCATAGGGACCTGGTCAGGTGTTTTGCAAAGAGATCGATGGATGGAGAGTCTGTCACACCCAAGGCAGCTCTTTCGGCGCAACCAACGTCTCTAACGTTTGCATTAAAAAAAATGGATTTCGATAAAGATAAAAAAAGAGCGAGAATATTTTGCGAGAAAATTGTTGGAGTAGATCTTACGCTTCAGGTTGGCCGAAAAATTCTCGATAAGACGTAGCTGGAGGACGTTGGGCGGGTTCGCCGATTTGGGTACCACATCGATATTCAACCACTCCATCTCCTGCAACGATCGCTTTGAGTAGTGGGCCGACGCCAGATTCGGTCTTTGCCCTTATGGTATTTCTTAATGAACGACGCAACTTCCGGCAGGCATTTCGTACTATAAATTTCCCCGTTCACGGCCAGTCCAGAGCGAAAAAAGAGCGGCTTCGACATCCCCTTCTCGCTGATTGTCAGCCACCGCAGCACCTTCTTGGGGAACTCGGTGTGTGAAATGAACTTCACCTTGGTGCTCACTCCCTTCATTGGGGAAGTAAAATACGGAGTGCCCTGCCAGTCGTTGCCATCCACCGGCACATCGTTATTCGCCGGGAAAATCGAGTTGACCATCTTATTCAGCCGCTGCCGCTTCGGCATTACCTGCAGCTCCGAAACCAGTGGAAGCGACTTCCGCTTTCTGACATGTATGTTCATGTTCGCCAGGCACTTTTCCCTCGGTCTTCCTCTTCAGCATCCTTTGGAGCTTCTTGTCGCTCAGGGTCGTCAGCCATCCGGAACAGGTCTTACTTTCAATGCTCTGATTGTTGTCTAACAGTGCCAAGATGTTGTAGATGCCAGAACGGGCGTATCCGGCGTCCACAAAGTGCCGCACGATGTCCGTTTTCGACGCGGCGGGGTACCGTTCATTGAACGCGCATACCTCTGAAAGTTGCTTCACTGTTTTTGCCATCACGGTTAGAGTTCGACTGATAGAGCTGTCAATTTTGTCTGCTGACTCATGGGTTACTATGATTGATGTAGCATGGGTAGTTTCGTCAGTGCGGGTGAAGGTAAACCCATGCAAAATCGGCAATTTTTGTCCATATTTTTTAATGCAAACGTTAGCAGGTCTGTGAAATAATAAATTATTTGTTTAGTCCCCATGCGCTATCAAAGCTACCCGCATTATCGAGAAGAAACCCGATTGTCAGTATAACTCTGTTTACATGAAAGTTAATGACACGAGGCATGAAAATCGTTTCAAGAGTGTCGACCTGGGTGAATTGAATTCAATATTAGATACTTTTGCCACTGTGTGTAGTTATCAACTATGATTTTTCGTAGCACGTTTTGAATTGTAAGCACAAACCAACAGGCTATGTATTGAAAACTTACCAACCAGCACAGATAGGTTTACAATTGCATTAAAACTTACTTTGGCAAAACAAGTGCGTTGACATATTTCATTCAAGCCAAGAGGGCCCGAGCATGCTTGGCTCAGAAATGGATTCCAAAAATGCTCTGGGTAGCACGAAGATAATACGCAAGGTCTTAACAATTGTTTCAATCCTTCGTGTATAATGTCCAAGTGTATGAATATCCGTGTAGTAGAGAGAAAAAATGAGGTCTACCTGTACTTTTGGAAGCCCTCCCCATAGTAGACACACGTAGACTTTTTTGAACCAGGTACCACTGGACGTAAAGGGTGATCAAGCTTGTGCACTTTCAGAAGTCCGTATATGGGCTGTGTTTTCGACAGGAAAGTATTTTTTTCATGAAAATGTCCTTTTTTCATAAGTCAGTCGTAATTACCATTTCCAACAACAAACTTTTTAAACATTAAATAAAATAAACTTAAACTTACTTTTTGACAGAAGGAAGAATGAACTGTTTAGGTGTAGTAAGTCTTTAAACATTTTTTTGCAGTCTATTTTTTTTTACAAAGCCTCATTTATTATCTAATATTTCTACTTAGACAGATTTTTATTAAAATTAAAGGTTTTCGAATTCTGATATAATCTTTAATTCACATGCGCCCTTTATAAAAATTAGTTTTACTCTCATACATTTTTATCCTGGGAGTAGAAATAACCATTCCAAGGTCACTTTCACTTACAACAAGCCCAACATAAACACAGTACAAACATCAAATGGACATTTATATTACTTTTATATTATATTGAGAGCCTGGTTATAAATCACGTAGTCTCATTCTTGAAAATCTGAGATCCCTCCCCCTCCCCTTCCCTATCGTAGAATAAGTTTACTTTATTTTTGAAGTTATGCATGGAGCGTAGGTACTGGACAGACCCCCTCCCCCTTTCCCCGAGAAATATCTACGTGGTTTATGAATAGCCTCTTAGCTGTATCGTTTGAATTTAGTTGTTATCAGATAGATCCCACCGGAAATCATAAACTCGTATCATAAACTCAACTTTTAACTTATTAACTAATCAATCAATCCAATTTCTATATGGTGCACTTCACAATTTTTACATTTATGCTCCATGTGACTTACTGACTATTTCACTGACGTCTATGCTGTCTGTCCGATTGACGTTTATGTATCGGGCGGTACTGAACTCACACTGACATTGCGGTACTGAATTCATTGCAATAATTCGCAACAATATCGGAGAGAAATTTGTCATGAAAAAGCAATGGAAGAAAAAACTTGTCAGCTCTCGAAAACATAACAAAACCCAACCGTCCGCGCCTTTTCGAAAAATTAGTCTTGAGCCAAAAGTTGTTTGTGATCAAGTGAAACAACATGATTTCTAATACCGAAACCATTCGCGAAATTTAATTCAAATCACCAAATCGGTTAGGGTCAAGTTGAGTCATTTACTCATTTGGTTGAGAATTGCTTTGCAAAGTGTGATGGTGGTTAAAATCACTGAAAAAATAAATCGGTTTTTTTTAAGTATCCATAATATTCGATTAAAACCAATTTGAACCAACCGTTAAGATTTGTTTATGCTAAATGTTTTATGTAATATTGCAATTACATGAGCATGTTACTGACTTCAGCTGTCTATACTTTATTGTGTGTTATGCGGCAATTGCTGTTTAGTTCACAGCATTTCCTATAGCTTGTGTACTGACTGAAAAGGGCCCAACCATGCGCCCAACGGCGAAACAAGCTCAATTGCACCTTTACTTTAAGCTTATTAATCAATTAATTCTACTAAAAATCTCTTTGCTTAATAAAGAGTAGTACAAAACAGATGTTCCTTTTTCTTACGTTACGCGAGATATTTGCTCTTGTAGACAGCACTCTGTTTGATTTCCTCCTTGTTACTCGATTTTTATAAAACAATATATAGAAAAAAGCAGAAACGAAAGAAGCTACTAGTTTTCGACTACATGCAATACACATTTCATGATGAAATGCACACAATGAATCCGCGTGTCTCTGACCGGAGATTAAATGCAACTAAACCCTGCATCTCTTAAATAATGAAAACAAAACAATTAACAGAGTCGTATGAAAAATGAGAACTTTAATTTACGTGCATTCAAAACTATATTTGAAAAACAAAACTTAAATGTGATTAAGTTGATGAATTCAAGCTCTTTCTCAAACGGGCGAAATATAAACCCATCCCTCTAGAGCACCTACCAGCACGTCGTTAAGATCAAGTGGATGCCCGTTTTAATTACATTCGGTTTAATGATTCACCCAGCCCACAAATTCTTGATCCTTGCTGCCCCGTCTATTATGAACACACAGAACCTGAGTTCATTAAAACTTTCTGTCCGTGTACCTGCTAAACATCTAACGAATAAGTTGAGCGGGGCCGTTTTATTTTTCACTTGGTACTTTTTCTCTCATTTAAGGCACGAGTTCTTTTCTTTATCCAAAGCTATTCCAGATTCCTTGCTTTTGTTTCATTTTTTTTTTTTGTGCTTCCCGATGGAATCCTTTTCGGCTTGTAACAGAACCTGTGTTCCACTAACGAACGAAGGTCAGCGGAATCGTGACGGTCCGAAACACGGACGGACAGGGGCAGCAATTAATTTTCGCCAGTCATCATCACTCCAGGACCTTCCGATTTATGTTTATCTTCCACCCAGCAGCTGTCCACCATCAAAACCCTTCGTTTTGGTTGACGTTTTCGTTTGGATTAAAGAGATCGGCGAAGTGGTTGTGGAAAACTGCAGAGAAAGGCTATTCTTTTGATTAGGTTCTGGAATGGGTTGTTCTACATTGGGGTCTAGTTGTTGATGATTGTTCCACATTAATAAAGGGTGTCCCACATCAAATTGCATCACGGAAAAAACGCTGTAGAAAATTACCCATTAGGTATTTTATCTTGAAAATTTGGGTAGAAGTATTTTAGAGTGTTTTTTTGTTGTTGTAAAATGGGGTCACAAATTGATTTTACGCAAGCACCTGTAAAATCCTCAACTCTTTCATCAGGAAAGCTCATTGTCTCGTCATGGATGTTGAGAGTTATGTCAAGATGGACTTCCGGCAGCTTTCAGGGCTACTGTTCTTGACCGCCTAGAACAAGTTTGATGCTCCGGTTCCTTGATTCTTAAAAACGTCGACAATTTTGTTGAGTTTAAAGTTTTTGAATGGTTTGAAGGTCAATTTGATCGTAGGTTTCCTTGATGCAAACTTTTAGATTTTTCGCGGTGCTGAATTTTTGATCAATCTCATAAACCTTCGGAGCCCCACAGATTCTCAATGGGGTTACAATCGAAACTACAAGGTCATTCAAGAACAATGATGTCATTGTCCACAAACTATGCCTTGATACTTCAATTTACGCATTATCCTGCTGGAAAATGTGTATTCGTTCAAGTGCCCCTCCAGAGGCGAAATGAAAACATTTTCCAGAAACTCATACTAACTGATTGCGTTAATTTTTGTCGAGATCCCGCAAAAATCGTAAGAAAATGCACCCGAAACCATAACCCTTCCTGCACCGAAGTTCCTTCTGCATCCTCAGATCGTGTCATTAGTAACTATAGCAATCAGTACCATCCAAGTTAAATTTTTTCTCATTGACGACTGCTTGGCGACATGCATTACTCCAGTGCATGTTATTCTGTGCAAATTTCAATCGTTTTTTTTATGCAGGGGCGTCAGCTTGGGTTTTGACTTTGGGTTTGTTTGTGTACGAAGAGATCAAGTTTATTATCTGGCAACAGGTTTAGTGAATTTCGGTCAGTTTCGAAATTCATTTGGTAAATTTCTTGATGCCATATTTTTCGAGAGAGAACTAATAACGGATGCTGAGCAATTCATAGAGATTTTACATACTTTGATGCAGATGTCACTACCAGTGCAGTAAAAACTCAATCTGAGAACAATAATCGAGGAAATTGAGAAAGATCACCTTTCATTATCATCACACCATAGAAAGTTCATTTGAACCTAGTTAACATATTCAATTAAGCCACGAAGAGCTCATTGTCAATGATAAGCATCTCATACACACTCAATTGAACTAACTGGCCTACTTCAAGCAATTGAAATCAACGCCTTCAAATTCATCAGGTCAATTTGCGGCAGTGCTCCTTGATTTGAATTCATTCGCTGCCAAATCAACAAGAATGAATATCACTCTTCTAAACAATCATCCTTAACATCAGGTCTGACGATGTAAAACTTGTCTACTTATTCACCCCTAGGTAACAGAACTGAATAAATACTTGAATCAGTGAATGGTTCCAGTGAATGTATCTTCATTCAATAAAATTGCACAAAGACGACAAATAGGCACCCGTATGAATGAAACACTCACAAATCTATTTATAAACCACCGATATTTCAAATGAACAGAAAGGTCACTAGAATCGACTGGTGGTTTGTGTTAGGTTGAATTCGAAAGAATGATTTGAACATTCACTGTCACTACACAGAAATGAAAAAACGTTTTCAGGATTTTTTGCTATAAACGTTATTTTGTTCATGATTACGTGATCCAGTTCACGGTGTATTTCTCCTTGTTCTCAAATTCATGACTGTAATTCACGGATCTGGGCACGGATTTTTTTTCCCGTGTACTACATGTATATATTGTCATGTTTCATGAACGGAACGAATGCATT
>JASCZW010014107.1:0-23738 GCA_034211315.2 Aedes japonicus | reverse complement strand
TACGGTCATGGCTGGTCACCAGCAAGTCCTTCGTGAAAATAAAATGTACACGTAGTTGCTTATCAATCCGTATTGCAGTGTGATGAACAACAAAGCCAACGTTAAGTCCGGTTTTCAGCAACCACCCGAACAGCCAAGTCTAAGTTTAACGTTCCAGAGAATATGTCCAAATTTGCCAAGAAATTCCTAATCTGGAAGGCAATTGCAGTTGCAGCGAAAATGGTAGACTATTAAAGCAATAGAGTCCTCAAAAGCAATTCCTGGGCAACCATGTCGTTCTACCCTATTTTGGGCTGATCTTGCCTCGTGCCACTATGCTAGGAACGTGTTTGGGTGGTAGTTCCTCCGAATACACCGGAACTTAACCGATTGGAAAATTTTGAGCGAATATCATAAAGCTAATATCATAAATCATCAGAAACTAGTTGTGAAAGGAGGAAATGCCGATTAAAAGTGATCAAACTGATAGGAAAAATGTTGGTGGTCAACACCTAATGGATGAGAGTCAAGAGGAAAGTTCATACTTGGAATGGCAAAAGAAGGCAAAGGAATTGTTCTACAAATATTTTCATCAATTTTGATAGTTTTCACCCTTATTAAAACCCAAGTAAATCCGCGTACACGACGGTGGCTTACATTAGACCACATTCAAACTCCTTATTTTGTCTCATGATCAAAGAACTCTGAACTTAAATTCCAAATTGTTCGCGGAATCTTTCACAGCTTCAGTATCTGGCATACCAATGTTTTCCACCTCAGCGTTTTCTGCTGGTGGGTTACCAAGAGATGGTACCGGAATCTCTACAGCTCGGCAGGTCAAGTTCATGTGATTTTGTGCCATAACAAATCCATCCTAGCAGTTGTTCACTGTTATCACATCCAATGTAGACCATTTCAAGTGACCCCAGAGTAGATCCTGTGATTATTGATAGTTTTCACCAAATCATCCTCCAGGAAGTAAGGATAGCCTTCCATTTTTTCAGCTCTCTGCTGCAACTTGTAAATAATCGATTCAGGTTGGTAAAAGATATTTTCATCCTTGAAAACGTCCAGCAAACCGATTCAATGAAGTCCGCCTCATCTTAAGCAAAGTGCGTAGAAAGCAGATATAGATTTATCCAAACTCTGCGCTGGTTTCAGTGATGCAGGTGGAGTAATCCCGTTCCAGCCAGATTTATCATACTGTCAGCCAGGGTTTTAGTGAATGAAAGACAATTTTTTATCCACCGTTGATGGTTGATTGTTCACTTGGAATAGAAGAGCATCCTCCTTCTTGATGGCATCACACAAATGTTTGCTTTACCAAGAGAACGTCTGAATGAATTTGGCAAGTTTGGAAGAGAATCTTTTCAATCCGGGCATCACTAATTGTGTTGATAACGAAGTCCTGAATTTCCTTGTAGCGAGGTCGAACTTCTCAATCTCTTGGAGTACAGATTCCGATTTTGGACGAGCCGCATAAACTGCCTAAAATAAATATTCGTTGAAATTAATTCCACATCATCAAAGAGACTTATTTACACTTAGTCCCAACAGAACTAAAGCTAAAACGGTTGAACTTTTCATGATTATTCAATTTTTTCGTAAGGTTTGTCGGATATTCACAGGTTGTATTTGACTGCACTAATTTCCAATGGCAAAGTGATATTTAACCATGGGATTTTATACTTTTAGCTGATTTATGCCAATGCCGTAAGCCTGATTTTATCGCATACACCTTATCTGCCAAAATAAATCCCAGTGAAGAAATTCAAGCGATAATTCATTGCTTGGTTGAAATACTCTTGTTTGGTGTATCTTTCAATCAAGTGTATTGGTATACAAAGAATGCAACCCATTTCCTGTGTGTTGCTACTGCTTGGAATTTGATTTTGAAATTTTCATGGAATAAGTTCCATTGAGACTTGATTGCTCGTGGTTTGCATTGTTCGAGTTTTCTATTTAACTTATCTGTAATCCATAAATTTATTGCTGGACTTATTCGGACTAGATAGAATCTTCAATAAAAAGTATATCATTTGATATGGTTGCTTTTTTTCTGCAATATTATTGATAGACGCAGATGATTCACATAAGAAACAATATGTTATAGTTGAGGTAAGCCGTGTGAGTTTTTTTTTTGGGGTTTTTGTTCAAGAGATTATTCATGATGATTCAAATCAACTTGTGGGATTAGATCCTTTTGATTGCATGGTCATACATTCACCCTACCCAAAAAAAAAACAGATACAAAGTAAAACAGTAACCAAATCGAAGCCAGCTCGAGCGAGTCAGACACCTTTAGACGTAATCGTACTTATTGAATATTCCAATGCACCTAAGTATATAGAATTTTGGATTTCAGTATCCGTTTTTCAATCTGTATATGTAATAACCCCTCAATAGTCCAACACAAGGGCTGTAAAATGGTGAGTCGACAACATAGCTTTGGTCCTCACAAGTTCCTACCTCATGCTTCCACCGGTCAAGAGATGACAAAGACCGCCAGCTAAGGGTTGCGTACGCAGCTGGTAGTGGCAGCTCTGGCACCGTTGTCCTTCGACTTCAGCCAGATCGAGGAGGTGCGTGCCGAGCGCCCGTCCACCGAGGAGGTGCGGCTCAAACAGTGGCTGAGTAAGAAACGCTGTATCTCGTCAGCTATACCTCTAGAAGGCAGTCCCACCAACGCAATGTAGAAGCAGCGCGACCCCGGTAAGCTAGTATGCTGAAATCTCACCCTACCACGAAAATGTAAGTATTCTTATAATGGTATACAATTTTGAATCATCCATGAATTTCCGAGTATTGTATGAAAATTTTATTTTTTCCCATGGTACCAGATAATGCCATGAATGCCAGGTGATATTGTTGCAGGACCACAATCGAAAAACATGCAGACAGTACATACTTTATTCTCATTTTATAATATAACATCCCTTCATGATATTTTTTATGCTATTTTCAGCTTCGTGACATATCCGTCAGCTTTTGTCCTACCATTGAGCGAGATAAGGCGCTATAACCTTGGCAATTATTGCTATGCTTTGGTTCAAATGCCAAAAGTTCACCCACCAGGCAAAAGGAGAGTAAAACAAATCTCTTCTAGCATCTATAAGCCTGTAACGATAAAGTACAAATTATCATACTGTTTAACTCTACATGGAAGCGTTTGGTACGGAGGTCCACGCTTTCTTCCTTCACTGATTCGAGTAGTAGAGCGATTTTAGTTCTTTCTGAATCGCTCTATTTCTTTCTTGGAATCCTCTCTGCGGCACATACTACGCAGTTGCGTGCCAATGATGACAAGAAAAGATGATGTATTCACGAAACCATCATTTTCAGGATGCCTTCAAGAATTGGCTGCGTTAGTGTGAGATTAGATTAGATTAGATTAACCCCTCAATAGTCCAACACAATCCAACTACAGATAACTTTTTTAACGTAGGACTACGTTTCTCTTCTCTATACCGGGTGTCATTCCAAAATAATGGAAAATGAGAACGTTGCGCAAAAGTGAAAGGTTTTTGAACGCTTATAACTATCGGTTTGACTAAACAGAATGCCTTCATATCATGACCATTTGATCAGAAAAAATTACAAATATTATGGATTAAAATTTCAATTAAGTGCTATTAGTATAAGTAGTTCAGTTTTTTTACTTAAAAATGACCTACTTTTGCTCCCATACAAATCTGCATATGAACAGGTTTAAAATATGGTTTTCCCTTTTCGGGTCTTCAAAAACGAGTAACAAATAGTTTCAATTGTCTTCTTCATTTTATTTCATTTCGTTGCATTCCATGTTAATACAGAAATAACCACACCCTCAGCTGCAAAATTATTTGCTTTGTTGCCGGTGTCTGGTTCCATAACTGAAGCCCGTCCCCTTTGATGAAATTTGCCTCGTACTGCATTCTCGTGCCTCTCTTCTTTGCAATCTACCCAGTATAAAGCATGATTCGAACAAATGATTCCATTACGAAACCAAGTTCGATTGAGCAATAGGTATGGTTGTGTTTTTTGCTCTTCCGTTACAAAGATTTTTTTTCGGTTATTCTTTATATCATTTGTTTTCTTGCGATTGCGCGCCTGGCTCGCAAATTATCGCCTGCGCTTACTCATCTACAAACCAGAATGAAGCACTGCAAAGGTTTGCAAGTTTCCCAGCTCAACTTGCTGGGCTTGGAAATGGGTTGTAAAAATCGGCATGCGCTTCCGGAGCGTGTCTGGAGCCGGACACCTCCCAGCGCAAAACGATATTTGTGACAACTAGATTACTAGAATCATCCCAAGTATTTTGCCGTCGGCCATTCACAGCGACGAGGAGTTTCATAAACAACTATCCGTATTGAATAAAGCACATTATGGTGTCCAGCTGGCCAAATAAACCTAAAAAAAATAATTTATAGTGCCTATCATAACGATCGTCCTTTTCTGGATTAGTTAAATTATTTTAATTTATTAAATAAAATTAAATTAATTTAAATTTTACATTAAAAGAGTACAAACTCAGTGAAATTTTCGTGATGTATCTTGTATAACCTTTGCATATTATCAAAAATAGTACATTTTGGATTCTTTAAGGCATTCAGTCGAGAGTGACAAATTCGACAGTGATTTTTCAATAAACCCGAATTCTCGGTTAGTAAAAAAATCATAAGAAGAGGTGGGTCAAGCTAAATAATAAAAACATCTTAATATTAACCAACCATATGATATGTTTAAATCAGATGATACCATTATTACTATACACCAACACGGTCCTACGTGAACCTCGCGGTTATATCCCTGATATAACCTACCTCTTATTACTTTTTTTAAATTATTTATTTGTACAGGCTCAATCGCATCAACTTTACAGAGCCAATATACGTCAGTTATCTTAAAACTAACGATTTCTCGCGGCCGTCTCAATAGTTAACAAACAGGTTAAACAACCTACAGTCTAAGGCTAATGTTAGCCAAAAACACATAAATGTGTTTCATATACTCCAAATCACGTACAGCCTAACAATCTCAAACTTTCAAACTGGTTTGTGTGACTCGAGCCCGAAGGGAATCATAAAGCTCAGTAAGAATGTGATCTGCGTCCTGACAACCTTCACAGATATTGCTGTCGCTCAGCCCAACTCGGTATAAATGACCGTTCAAAGAATAATGATTGGACATGACGCGAAACATCACACAAATCAAGTCTCGACCCACAAACCAATACTTCTTCTACACCTTCGGGATGATAAAATGTTGCCATTGTTAGTAGATCTTGCGGATGTGCTTCCCACCAAGTTTCGGTAACTGTTGGAAGAAAGTTGATCCTTGCTGGTACTTTCGTTTCAGGTACTCCATGTGGGATCTACAGGTGCACTTTGAAACAAACCAGACCCCAAGATATTTAAATGACATAGAATGAGTTATCGGCTTACCCCAAATTTGAAGCTTCGGTTGTGCTGGGTTGTGCTTTGTAGAAGAAAATACCAACTCAGTTTTCTCCGTAGAGAATTCAATACCTAGCTCGAGAGCCCAAGTAGACAAATTTTCTAAAGTATCCTGTAAGTATTCCTTCTTAGGAGTATATTTAATTTTAAAATTTGATAACCTACCTAACTGCATTAACTCAAGCCTCGTTAACCGGCTGTCTGATGATCGGATGTAGCAGGCAGGATTCTCTTCTTTTGCCCATGGTCTGTAGACCCGCCAGGTGATGAATCTCAAATGTGTTTGTTCTTAGAGGATCGTTCAAAATCATCCGAAGGGTTTTGTTCTGAACTACCTGCAGTTTCGATGGTGGCTCTTCCAGATTGGCAAACCGCACTCGACCGCAGGTAGAATAGTTTGCTTATATGCTTATTTTTTCCAGAAGGAAAGTAGTCAAAATACCAACTCCTGTTAAAAACCGCTGTAAGGTGTCGAACGAAATCAACACTCAAGTTTTTCAACTCCGTCGACACTAGCTGCTTTCATGTTCTTGGTTCGCTTGATGGCAGTTTTTTCTTACTGAAATGTTTATTTGGAGGCTCAAGTGCGGAGCCAAGTTCTTTCTATTTCTTTCAACAAGTAACTATGTTAGATTTCGGGGGCCGAAAAACTCGCGGCTGGGTCGAGGTTAGGGTTTACAATGATTCGGGTAAGAATAGGTAAGTAGGGATCCTAACGTTGGCTCTCAACAGCAGATCACGATGCGGTATTGTGGCTGTTGGTCAGGCGTAGATGTGGCATGATATTAACCTGTAACGATACAATCGAAGTGGAATCACGGGGGAGGGGACAAAGTGGACATGTTAAAACGACAGCTAAGAGAGGGTCAAACGAATACATCTATTTGTTTCAAAACTTGTAAACTAGCCCCATATGGTCCAAGTCCAGCTTACCCAGCACGTATCTTCCTTCTCTGGTTTCCTTCGGGCCCGTAAGGATGCGCTAAGATAAGATCTGGCAATTTCGAAATCAAGGCTAGACCAGGCAACGTGGTTTATGTCCTGATAACCTGTATCACAGCCGCATTGATTGGTGTCTGAGAGTCCTGTTCGATAGAAATGAGAGTCTAACGGGTAGTGGTTGGACATTAGACGACACATTACATTGATGAAATCCCGGCTAATATCCAACCCTCTGAACCACGACTTTTTCGATACCCGTGTGAGAATGGAATGTAATCATCTTCCAAAATCCCCTGCATCCCATTTTTGTTGCCAGCTGACCAAGGCCTGTTGACGGAAAATAGCAAAAAAATCGTTGAAGGCGATTTGTCGATCATAAATATCGCCTTTGGCAAGTGAGTCCGCTTTCTCATTAACCGGAATGGAGCAATAAGAAGGGACCCAAACCAAGGTGATGGTGAAGGAATTGTTTAATAGGGCACTTAAAGGCATCGTATTTCATTAACGAAATACGGTGAGTGCTTTGCTGGCCTCATTGAACGAATAACCTGAAGTGAGCTGAGACTATCCGTAAGGATGAAAAATTGATCACAGGGAAGAGAGGCAATTCGCTCTAATGCATAGTGTACAGCCGCCAATTCTACAACGTATACAGCAAGAATTTTGAAGTATGAAGGAGGTGCTATGAATTTCGTTAAAAACACCAAATCCAGTGGAATCATTTGTGTTCGACCCGTCGCAAAGTGGGGGATGGATATTTTCGGCGAAACTAATAGGTGTGGCTCATTGATGTCTTCTACAATGTTTATATATTTTTGGAGTACTTTATTTTTGTGTTAACAAATTTGATTCAAGGGGTGTATATACCTAGATACAAAAATTAACTCTTTTATTTCTGGTTCAAATCGATAACCATGTAGATTAGATCATTTCATGAAACTTTGTAGCAAATAAACTTTCTATCTCTTAACTGGACAAAGTTGTAGGGTGAACTAGGAATGAAAAATGTAATACCCCCTTAAAACTCGTTTTTTTA
The DNA here is from genome assembly GCA_034211315.2 of Aedes japonicus. Classification (NCBI taxonomy): domain Eukaryota; kingdom Metazoa; phylum Arthropoda; class Insecta; order Diptera; family Culicidae; genus Aedes; species Aedes japonicus. The sequence goes on along the minus strand of JASCZW010014107.1, from coordinate 16,346 downwards.
TCATAACTTTTTTACCTGAAATTTCTCATTTTTTAAATGTTCTGCAGAGTTCAAGGTACTTTTAAAATACACGTTTTTGTGGAAAACAGCTCTCTTCATTTAAAGGATGTACGTCGGTTTTAATGAGGTTTTTGAGCTATCTTCGATGATGCGTAGATTACAGGTTAGCAGGTATTAGCAGCTAAACTTAACGTTAATTTATTCAGCAACTGATATCCTTCAAAATTATGTACACATTATAAGGGGGTCCAAGAGGGCACTCAACAATTTTTCAAAAAAGCAACTAAGTTTCTTATACACATGTTGCATATGGAGTGATTGATCTCTTTGAATAAATATTTAGACGTGCTTTTAATGTTATGGGTGACTCTACACAGAAACAAATCATGTAGTTAAAACTACCATTTTACCCGACTACGCTTATCTTTAAAACTACCATGAAATTTCAGTCAAATTAACTATGTTTATGGTAAAACCTTCAACGTTTGTATTATTTTTTATAGACCCCATATTGATTTCAACCGCACCATGGGTGATCTAATCGAAAGCATGGTAAAATCAAACGCATTTATAGTCAGGGGAAAATTGTTGGTGCTTGCGCTTAATTGAACCATCGAAATGGTAGTTTCTACTGCGGTTTTTTTTGCGTGTAGACATTGCCACAATTGGCTCATGTTGGCTCATATAATTTTACTCAATATTATTCAAAATATAATCCCATTCACACTTTATTTACTGTACTTGGTTCAAAAGCTAAATTCCTTAGCAGGGGATGTATAATGAAACTGTATTTCTTAGTTAATTCTTTTCTTTTAACAATACATTGCCCCGTAATGTCGCAAGTGTTCTGTTTGTTACATTCACTGTAATATGGTGAAAATCATATGAATATGCGGTTATTCCGCTCTTTCGCCTTAGATTTTTACGTTAGAGCAATATATTGTACGGTTTACATGTACGCAGCATAATTTACCAGACAGTGCCTCAAATTGCCAAATAACCGCAACTCCCCCATCCCGTCCCTCTTACAACACTGAGCACTTTTGATGCTCATTTTTTTTTGTATAATTTCAGTCGAATCACCAACTTTTCTATTTTCAAAATCTTTCACTATGACGATGAGGGAAAACGTTTTCGCTCAAAAGCACAGCTTCCGTCATGTTGAAGAAATTCTTGGACAAAATACACAATCTCGTTGTTCAAGAATATACCACTACTACATATTATCAAATAAATGTCCTCCATGCTATACTCCAGATCAATGCACCTACTGAAGTTCTTAATTCTTAATAGGTCCTCCCTTAGCTCAGTCGGTAAAGACGCGGCTACAAAGCAACACCATGTTGGAGGTGACTGGGTTCGATTCCCGGTCTGATCTAGGAATTTTTCGTTAAGAAAAATTTATCGACTCCCTAGGCATGGGGTATGATTGTACTTGTCTTATAAACATACTAATGCAAACATTGTACCTAGCATTTAAAGCTCTTAATTAATAACTGTGGAAGTGCATTTAATACACTAAGTTGAGAGCAAGCAATAAGCTAGTTTAGAAAGCAATAAGCTTGAAACACTAACAAAAGAAACAAGTTTTTAATTCATTACGGTCTGTTCTTGAGACATTAATCCTAGTTATTAAAATCCCACGTGTCTTTACAGAAAAAAAACTTGCAAAGAGAAAAGGTCTTTCACTGATGGATCTCGCATCATTCGATCCCTTTGGTGTCATCTATAGGCTGTCCTCCAAGAAGAGCTCGGTTTCTAAGTAAATTGAGTTTTCTATTGCACTTTTATGTTCTCTACAATGCTCTTCTACAGTTCAACGTGACATTTCCGAGATCCATTCGTACGCCACAGATTGAACTTTTGATCTAACCCTACTCATCAGCTTCAGGACAAACTGTTTCCCAACGATTTTAATACTTTTTGACAGTTTTTTTTTTATCAAAACTTTTGATGGAATCCGCTGCCTCAACATGTTTGCGCAAATATGCCTTTGTCAGAGTACAAAAAGTTGCAATTGGTCTTGCTTTGGAGGATTCATCTCCTTGGATATGAATACGACGCCGTTGACTTTCTACCAAGCTACTGGGTCCTTCTCGTAATACACTGATGACAAATCCGGCCAAAACAGTACTGAATTATTATGTTTCCGGATCATGGAGAGCAAGCGTCGCTCCTACCATTCCCGTACGTAAACATCAGCAGTCATCGTATCGGTTGTTACAAATGGATTTGAGAGAATTTCACTCACAAATTTGTTTGTCAAAACATTGCTTTTTTACCGATTTTTTAGCAGTTAGCAGTTTGATCAGCACGGACCGCATAGAACTGGTCACACCGCAGACTATCGTATAATTTACGGGCCGTTGGATTGACAACTGCTGTTTGTTTTTTACTTCTTTTTGGCTACTTCTGCTTCTTGAAAGTCTTTAATTCATTTCTTACCATTTAGTATCATTTTTACGGGCGAAGGCGTGATTTTCCAGTTCAGGTTTTGGTCCACAGGGCCAGAAATTTGTCTCGTCATGAAAGAAAGACTCGTCATCATACTTTAACTCAGCGAAACGATAGGAAAAGTGAACTATTTATGCACGATTTGTATGCGCTTTTCCGGGGATGCACTTACACTTGAGACTCACAGAGTTATAGATTGAAATGTAAACAATGATACATAGTAATGACCAGCTGTTTATACGTCATCTGGAAGTATCGTTCAAAGACTTTCTGCAAACTCCTGCGCCATCTACGAGCTTTAGGTTCCCAGTTCTGTTGATCCTACCAAAGAAACGGGCAACAAAGAACTTGGCATTGGATGTAATATCCAAAATGGCCGCATAAATCTACGGCGGTCGATACATTCTATCATTCGTCTTGATTACACATCTCTTGATGCGGATGTTGATTTCTGAAATCTACAAATGTGGATGTAACTGTGGATGCGGATACGGTTGTTAAAACTCATGCGATTGCTCTATTTTTAGGAATGTGGAATATTCGTAACACCCCTAGTGGAATGTGCATATTCGTAACACTAAAGAGAAAGTTCAAGGACCTGCACGTAAAAAAGTCGTGAATTTATACACGTTATGGGTAGACTTATGTCCAATCACTACCCGTTACATGTACATCTCTATCGAAATTACCTCATGGACAGCCGATGTGATTACATCGATCACGCAGTCTGGCAATGTATGGATAATGACGCAGCCATACCACGAACCATGGTTAATTTGCATCGCCATGTTTAATGTTTGAAAGCGCACGTCTAACGGAATACAATAAAATACGCAAGTCTAACGAAATACGCAATACACTCGGTTCAATCTATACCATTATCGGTGAACCACTTGTGAACGTTTTGGCACAGTGACTTCTTGTTAGTTCATTCGTTAACAAAAAACTGAATTTGTGTTATTTAATTTACGAAAACAAATATAAAGAACAATTCTAGATCTTGCATCATGACGGATTCATAAACATGAGAATCAGACGGAACCTGTCGCATTTGAAGTTGAGCAGACTGTGTATGTACAGGTCCATACAACGTTTCAAGGATACTGGAAAAATGGGCCACTTGAAGAACAAATGTTTGGGCTCTTTTTTTTTGACATATTTATTTATTCAGGCTCAACCGCATCAATTTTACAGAGCCAAGTTATCGACTTATATATAACAGATTGGAATATAAAAAAATCTAAACACTAAGTTAAAGGGATCAAACCAAGGGGTGGATTGCTCTGCACACTTTTCTACTGTAATTTTTTTTTGTGTGTGTGTCTACATGCGTTGCAAAGTTCTGAGAGTTTCTGTAATGGCCGAGGGTGCCGATGTGCTGACAGATCAAATTGTTATTTTCTGCTGAGCTTGAAACCAGGCAACGCATATTGGAAAGATTGCTGGTTTCTTATTTCTACAAGCTCAACTGTCGAAAGTGTGCCACACATGTGGTATGGATTGAAAATCAAAGTGCCGCAGTAATGAAACATATTCGTCTAGTGTGTAAGACATCGTGGCTGGCACACTGTTCTAAGCTACTTACCCTTGGATCGAACCGATTACTCGCGGTCGCCTCGAGGTTAATAGGAATTGCAATTTTATGGATGGGCAAATTTCGGTGGGAATTTTGTACAAATTACTATGTGTGAATTAAACGTTTTCAATTCAAAAAAAATCACTCACTCATACACAATCATACACTGACACAGTCCTCTAAAACTTAACCTGAACTTGTTACTTATTGTTTTTATTTATTGCGTACAGCGCGCCAAATTTTAAATTTTAATGTTTTAAATGGGAAATATCTTCCCATGGGATCCCAGTAGTAATCAGAAATTTCTACTAAAGAGAAAGTTTCTTTACATCTTTGGTTATAGCTGAAATTTCTGTTCACTACTGGGATCCCATGATTCTGGGAACATATTTGCAATTTCTAAACATTTTAGTTAATCAACTACAATCTATAATTAATGTTAGTCAAAAACACATAAATAAGTTTCGTGAACTCCAGATCAGGTGCAGCCAAAATGTCTCGAATCGGTATATTGGGTTGTCTACCTCGATCCCGAAGAGAATCATAAAGCTCAAATCTGACTCCACGATGTTCAGCACAAACCCAAATGACCTGATCCTGGTAACCTTGTCCACATTCACAGAGATTGCTATCTCTCAGTCCAACACGAAACAAATGAGCGTTTAGCCATCGCAACAAATCTATTTACGCTTATTTAAAAAAAACGTTTGGTTTAGATTTGGGATCAAATGCCGGAGGAGTTGGTGTGTGTCGCTTGCAACAATTTTGAAAGGCGTCTTTGAACCGTGATGAAACATAAAGCAGGAAGATTTGAATTTCACTAAACACAAGTTTAATACTTCGACTTGTTACTTAAAGTAAAATCATTGAGAAATAAAATTCTGTCTAAGTTTTATAGCAATTTTAAAGTGTATCATTTCTACATTGCCACCCTGTAAAGAGAGCTCGTATGTTTAACTTCAATTACATGTTTGCTGCACCGCAGAGTACAAGTGATTTTAAATGTCCTGCACGAAATGTTTATTTCTTCTGAGATTTGTGTTATCAATACGAACTGGTGATCCAAATCAGCCGTAAGAATGGCTATTTGTGGATTCCATCTAATCACCTTAAGGCTACTCGAGCAAGCGAAGGTTCGATGAATGCTCGTGGAAGAGCTTTAACAAACATTTTGAGCGTTATTCCATTAACGGCACAACGATAATGATTGGGAGAGATTGCAGAATTGGATTTAAGATAACAAACATAAGATATTCACGTCTTTTCACGTAATGTTCCTTTGTTCTGAATTGGTAGATGAATCCAACGCATTTAGAATTTGCGTTGGTTCGAATGCGAACACTGTGGAATGGACTAGTTTTAGTATAAGTTCTACAATGCAGATTTAATATTGTATATAGATGTTGCGTGTTGTTTTGCGTCATCCAATGATGATATCGCCATTCTTTCGTTCAAACAAAGTGAGCATGAAAGATTCGGCTCAATCTATATTTATATGTAATTATTTGCAACTGCAGAGTCTTCTAACTTCATATACTTTAAACAATGTTAAACAACCATGGTAACCATCATACTCGATTGAATCTCTTCCAACTGGTATGACATTTTTAGTTGTGCCGGTTTTAGATTACACGGTACAGGATTATGTAAATGCTTGAGGTAGGAATCGTATGTCATAGTACAGATATATTTATTTCATCGAATTTCAAATTTACAGCCCAAATCGTTCCATAAATCGTCTGATAGCTTCCGATTCTACAGATGCTGGGGCGATCGCAGGATAACTGTCTGGCACTACGTCAGGTTTTGGGCTAGGGGGTACCGGAATCTGTGCAGCACGACACGTCAAACTCATGTGGCTTTTGCCATATTGAAACCATCAGCAAGCAGTTGTTCACTTTCTGTCATGCAACCGACGTATCTCCATTTCCAGTGACTCCAGACTAGTTCGTAAACTACTCAATTGTCTTCGACAAATCATCTTCTAGGTACACGGGATATCCTTCCACTTGCTACTGCCTTAGTTGCAACTTTTGCAGAATCGACTCTGGATTGTAAAAAATGTTCTCATCCTTGAAGAGGTTCAGCAAGCCGATTCCTACGTAATCTGCCTCATCTTGCTGCAACAGTGCGTAGAAGGTAGATATAGCTTTCTCCAAACTCGCACTTGCTTCAGTAATGCATGTAGAAAATCCCGCTCCAGCCAGATTTATAATACTATCAGCCAGGGTTGTAATGAACGAAAGACAATTTTTATCCACCGTTGAAGGTTGATTGTTCACTTGGAACAGGAGAGCATCCTCCTTCTGAATGGCATCAATCACGAATGTTTGCTTTACCAACAGAACATTGGAGTGGAATTTGGCAAGTTGCTCTGAGCTTTTAAACCGGGCATCGCTAATTGTATGGATTACGAAGTCCTGGATTTCCTTGTAGCGAGGTCGCACCTTCTCGATCTCTTGGAGAACTAATTCCGATTTCGGGCGAGCCGCATGAACCGCCTAGAACAAAAATATCAAGTAATCAATTTTGAACACCTTTTAATTGTATTATTTTTTACACTTAGCCCTAGCAGAACTACGGCTACTATAGCAGTTGTTTTCATTTCTAATAAGCAATGAACTTTTTGGCAGACACAGATGAATTTGACAGTTTTCAATCGCTATTGATGGAATGTTTTTCGTTGGTGGGCATATATATACTTTTGTCTGATTTTTGTTACTGCTGCAAGTCCGATTTTATCGCGTTTACCTTTATCTGCCCAAAATAAATCCCAAAGAAACCCAAACGGTGATAAATCCTGGCATAGTAAAAACGCGTCAGTTAACTTGCCCTCCGTGCGACCGGATGTTACTTACGTGAAGTCATGCAAAAAACAAGGAATGAATGAAAATACCGCCAGTTTTGGATCGATGATAGAATCTCGAGTTATAGGGTAATGGGATGTAATGTTAGCCTAGCTCCTTCATTCGGCCTATGTACCAAATGTGTCATTAATTTAGCGATAATCAACAAAATCACGTTGCTATTACGATGACCGATGATATCCAAAGCAATTGAGACAATATCAATCAAGCTATAGTTGCTCACTTTCGCGTAATTTTCGATTTCTTGCACTTTTGGGGCATCATGATTTCACCGGTTAAGCTGAACAGATGATCTACCTATCTTTAAGTGATCTAAATTTGGCTTAATTGAGTCGATAAAGCAAGCAATACAGTCTGGCTGTGCAGAAAATAGTTACACGTTACAAACTAACTGTTCAAACTGCTGAAATAACAATGATTTTACGAGAAAATCGTAGACCCAATGTTGGGGACATATTATTTTGAATGTTCCCAACTATGGCATGTTGTATCAATAACGTAGCAAAAAGGTTGTTATTGGAAAATTTCAAGTAGAAATGCATGAGTTTGTGGTTGTTTATATTCAAGTGCCTCATCTTAACACAAACCGAAGGAACAAAATCATTGTATAGTGAATTATAATGTTTTCATTATTGAATGGCTAATAAATCATACATGAACACCACTTAAGTGTTTCGAGGTAGTTTTACTTGAGTTTGTTTTGTGGAATGTTGTAATAAGTAAATGAAATACAGCTAGCAATGCCTTAATTCATAAAACTAGAAAAAAAACTGTACAAAGACTGCATTTAGTAATAAATCCATCGAATGGGACGAAGTTGCATCCATTAATAGACCCAATCTAGCGCCAATAGACCGACATTAAATCCATATCCCTCGAATGTTTCTGACTTTATAACAAGAGTTGTGTCACTTTTCGTGATACATTCTACCAAATGTCTTATCAAACTTATTTTTGCAAGTGTTTTACTAGTTGAATCACGCCTACAGCTTAAAAACTTTATGAGTTATAATAAAAAATGTAATCGATGGTTGCATAATAGGCTGAGTCAAGGGACACATACCCTATGAGTTTTTTATCCAGGAACAGAATTATGACATTTAATCCCTACTCTACTCGTTCATTAAATGGAATCATAAACATAACGTTGTCCAAAGCCCATTTTGATAAACCTGAATGGCCACGCTATGTTTGATTCACTTAACATTATAAATAATCTCCGTGTTTTCAGTTTCAGGCCAAAAAAGATAAGTTCTTAGACTTGGGTGTTTTGTAAATAGGAAAGGTTTAAAAAAAAGTAAATGTGCATCTAAAGTTTGCATTCAACATATTTTCAGTATAGTATCAATGTATTGATTCAATGAAATAAATGTTATGTTTTATAGTATTAAGTATATATATACGGTAGATGTCCGAAATAAAGCCTGTCCACTTTAAATTTCGGACACCAAAATAATAGCAGAAAAAATTGTTTACACATGATTCAACAAAACGATTGTTTATTTCACAATAATAGCGCTATATCTACATTAGAAACATTTGATTAAGATGTTAATCCTGCTTTCTGTAAAATTCTCGAACTTTCTGTGGTACAACCGCCATCAGGTTTTGTATGGTATTTTCAGATACCATAGTTCTTAGTTTCACAGAGTTTCCGCCTAACTAGAGCCCAGTAGTTCTCTATTCGACGAAGCTCTGGACAGTTCGGGGGTTGGCTGTTTTTGGCACGTGTTTGACCTCATGTACCTTATACAATTCCAGGACGGACTTCGCATGGTGACATCGTGGCTTTTGATAAACGGTAGCAACCGCTTTTGCAAACATGCTTTCTTGTACACGTCCTTGATAGTACCGGTAGAGACGACATTTTTAGATTTTCGACCACAACTAATTATGGCCAGCTAAATAAAATACTTTTTCGGCAGTTTGGACCCCTTATTTGTTCGGAAATGTTCGGCAACGGCGTTCGATTGCATTACGGTATAAAAAGCCAGACGCGGAAGCGGTTTAAAGTTTTCGAGTACGTACGTTTCATCGTCCATTATGACAAAAGAAAATGTTTGCAAAAAATGGTGTATAGCTCCTTAGCACGATTTTGTGCTGAGAAATTTTGGTTGTCATCACACGGTTGGGCACCGTGCTTTATGTTTGATTTGCAAACACAAAAAACGGTACTTTTCAGTAGTTTTAGTTTCTTGGCACAAACAAAGCAGTTTTAGTTTCTTGGTACAAAATGCGTTTGCGCGCTTCCACTTGATTTGACGACATTTTATTGATTGTAACAAGTATGTAAACATGTTGTACCACGAAGTGAAGTGGAGAGTTTCAGCTGTCATATAAATAAAACGTTTCAGCGATCCGTGAAATAATTCAAAATCTCCCCTGAAAGAAAAGTGTCAGAAATTTAACGTGGACAGGCTTTATAAAGTACGTCGTTCTTGAAGCCAACGAGTGACAACAGAATCGAGAACAAACAGAAGAAAGACTATTTTAGACAATATGTCTTTGAGCTCTAGCACATCAGATCTATCGAATAGAATTTGGTTTATATCGTGGAACAAGATATGCGTTGATTTTCGATACATGTCTTTGTTGCATTGTTCCATATCATGCGCGGGGAATGACATGAAAATTATAACATGTATGGTTGGAATACGTACGTTAAGCATAGGATAGGGGGCTGGAGGGTGGATGCTTCTTCATAAATGTCGAAGCCTTTGTGATAAACTCAACCCCACATAGAAATTCAACAACAAGTTCATCTGTGATTAATCCAGTTGCCTAAGATCTGATTGGCCACATCCGGATTGCTAGCATATGTTTTGGCAGGTTAATCAACTCCTCTCAAGCAATTTGACTGAACAAATATTTCCCATTCAGCTGAAAGCCTACTGCTACCAATACTTGTGTATGGGCTTCGAAAATTGAGATTTCAAATTAGTTATGGGTTTTGTTCACAAAACCAACGTCTCTTAAATTGTAAGAAACATTTATCATGCTTATTATTCTATACACCTTCTTGTCTACTTCCCTAGCGTTTCAAGCTTATTGTTTTTCAAGGAGTCGAGAAATTTTCCATAACGCAAAAATTTATTTTCATTGTATAATCTATTTTTATAACCACTATTATTGAAATTTTCATTGAAAAAATGCTGTTTCCTGTTCAATATTCAGGTTTTCTTTAAACTGTTTCCTGAATGTGCTAATAAAGTACATTTAACTGTAAATAAGAGGGTGGAAGCTCTGGTAAAATGATATCTCCTGGGCGCCTATTAAAAAACACTACTTGCGGCAAGGACTGGCGCTTGAATCTAGCTATCGAGCACTGTATTTACAGGAAATGCAAATGCAGAACTCGCAGCTTATAATGACAGTAGCGGGTTGATGCTAGCCTAACTGTAAAACAAAAATCTACCAACGGGAGGTCGACAAGGGAATACGGACCGAAACAATTGACGAAGGGCTTGCGATTGGAAACTCGGTACATAGATTTGTTAATCTCTGAACTTTATCGGAAGCACACGCATGTTCTCCGATGTACACCGTGTCCAATATATTCTCATACACTCTTTCCTTGCATTGATGTCGTGCAACTACTCGGCATAGCGTCACCTGTTGGTGTAGTTTTAAAGCGGGATTTTGTGTATCGAACTATCGAGTCATTGCTGTGACACCTGCTCGTTGGATGACCGGAAGATATTCGGTCGTACTCGTACGGTGCGGACTGAACGAGTTGCTAAAGTGGTCAAGGAACGGATTAGACGAAAATCACAGCGCTCTGTACGTAAAATGGCCACAGATCTGAATGTTTCGAGAACGTCAATGCAAAATGATTTCGGATTCCAAGCGTTCAAGAAACGTAAGTTTCACGGAATTTCGGAACCTTCCAAGCTGAAACGACACGAAAGAGCAAGTCTTTTTCGTCTTTTTCGTCTTGCAACAATCCCACAATGTCCAGAACGACAGATTGTGGGCTCTCTTTTCGAGAACTGTTCCAGAGAGTGATAGGAATATTCCACGGTTCCAAAGTACTGCGTTAGTGATGGTACGGGGAAGGAATTGGCAAGCGAGGCAAATTACGCACTGGTTTCAGCTATCGAAAAAGGCGTTAAAGAGAATGCCGTATATTATAAAAACGGAAGTTTTGGAGAAAGTTGTCAAGCCATATGTACAAGAGGTGTTTGGAATGACCACTATGTGTTTTAGCAGGGACGGAGCGCCATTGCATGCTGCAAATCTCGTTCAGGGCGGCTGGTGCCGAGAAGAATTTGACCGACTTTTTGGACAAGAATGAATGGCCTCCCAGTTCACCAGATCTGAATTCCTTGGATTATTTCGTATGGTCATACATGCTGGCGAAGATAAATGATCACAGGGCGTCTAATATGGACCAATTCAAAACCAAATTTGGGACGACATACCGATGCAAGTCGTGCGTGCCGCCTGTGACGGCACGGACGAAAAACGTCTGGAGCTGGTCAAGAAGGTTAAAGGCGGTGTTATTCCGAAACATATTTTGTAGTTGATCAGTATTATATTGCTATATAATGGGTAAAATTATCAATAAAATCTGGATTGTTGATTTGAAATAAATAGTTTTATTTTTTATGAGCATGTACTGGTCACAGTGGTCACAGTGTACTGAACCCTTGCGCTGAACTGGCCGACTTGACGTGCCGCAAGGGCTCAGTAGGGATTCCAGGACCTGAAGCTAAGAGTCAGTTCCATTGTGGTTATATCACATCAATTATTTTTTCTAATATAGCAGCAGCACATCGATATTGTAGATATACTATTCTTTGTAATTTCAGGTCATCCAAGGAACTCCTAAGTATTTTTAAATAATTTTAAATATATTTTGTTTTTTTTTCGGTGGTTATGATAATTTATCTAAGGTTAGTAGTGCATGAGCGGGCCCGTCTACAATTGCAGCAGGATCACAATCTGTAGATATGTGAATACAATTAAAATTGGTATTATCATTTTAGACTATAACATCCCTTCGCTATTTTATCTATATTCTATGCCATTTTCACTGAAAAAAAATGTAGGAAGCATTATGTACGACAAATTTTTCTCAAAAAAGCATTTCCCTTATTCACCAAAACTATATAATTTATAATCATTGCTTTCCTGTTTCCCATTATCATTTGTAGATCCAGACCAATAAGAGTTATTGGATTTTTTTGTCTGGTTTTACTTAATCTACGTTTTTGGCAATATTCAATCTTATATAAAATTTATTTCTCCTAATTGTTTGCTGTTTTCAGCTTTTCCAAGACTATTAGGATATCAAAACATATCTAATCTTTTTTTCAGTTACAAACCAGTGGATAACAGATATATATTATACTTACGCTTATTATGTTATTTGACTCTAACTGTGAAAAAAAAATCTCAATAGATATTAATTTTATCGAAGCTGCAACAGCGGAAGTCTTTCGATGACCAGCTAAGTTACGGATATATATTCTACTATAGTTTACTGGCTTGCTCGTATTTTTATTTTATATTATAACGTCAGATTTGTATTTTATGTTATGATATTAAATGATATGATATTATTGCATTTAAATTCATTTGATAAAAATTGCTATAGTACCTGTGAGACTCACTACAAAAAGTTTTTGTGATTCAAGGAAACGGAACAGCACTTCGAAATTTTTGGTTTACTATTCTTCATATGCTATATAATTTCAGATCATCCATGGATATTCCAAGTATTGTAAAATATGTTTGAATCAATTTTTTTTTCTCATAGCTACTATATTGTCTTAACTTTCAGGTTTACAAATGGAATTGTTACTATCATTCTTACATTTACTTACTATATTAAATATCATTATAATAATCATTCACTATATTTTTATCAGTTTAATATTCACTATATTTTATATATTACTACATGACATTGAATATATATTGGGCAGGGAGGGAGCATCAGGGTATCATTCAAGCTGGAATTGGACAATGGAGTGGTATGACAACCGGCGTCTAGGAGGGAATAAACAGTATCATTTTCTTATCCTACCGATTCGATTGTGATGTTGCGAATTCTACTCCAACAGTTTCAGTGAGAGTGACGCGCCCTTCTTAACAAGCCATCCCGTAGAAAGCTTAATGAGTATTGCGAATTGGGTTATTCGATTTGTTGGATCGTATCGTTGGAAGGAGAATCTTATGTTCCCGCGGGTTTCGCGTAAGTGTCTCTGCTTACGGGTCCGCCCACCGTTTTTGGCCCTTCATACAGCGTTACTGTGAATGCAACCCGGTAACTCAATTTGATCTTGCTATTAAGTGGAGCTGCATACATGACAAGGTCGTAGAAGGGATGGTGGCTACCTTACATACATACATGTATTGGTCACAGTGTACTGAAGTTCCGCGGGTCGACATCGTAGCGCTGCAGGAGGTGTGTTATTAGAGATCCAAGGTGTGAACTTTTAGAGGTAATCTACCAGAGCTACGACAATACGTGAGCTGGGAACAACTTTCATTGTGATAGACGATATTCAGAAAGCGCATGATCGGTTGGTGGCCAATCGACGAAAGAATATCTTGTTGAGGATCAGAATCAAGGAACAGCTCATACTCCGGAAGCACTGATGATGACAAGGACGCATTCTAAGAGCAGCTCGAACGTACCGCTGCCCAAGCCAAAATGCTCAAGTTGACCAGAAGGAGGTTCAAACCGACAATTGAAGTTAAGCGCTCATCCAGGACCACTACGTATTGATTTCGCCGCCTCCAGGAACATAGCCATTCGTTGCTCCCGTATCGCTACATGGAATCACCGCAGCAAACGAAATCGCAAATAAACCACGTTTTCATTGATGGACGGCACTTCTCCGATATTATCGGCGTCCAGAACCTATCATGGCAGTAACATCGGCTCTGATCACTACCTAGTGATGGTTAAATGGCGCACAAAAATCTCCGTCATCAACAATGTGCGGTGCTGACAGTCCCATCCACGGTACAACCTACAGCATGACTGAAAACAACCTGATATGCCACCACTGCGTATGCGCGCTGCATCTTTAGGCAGCGTTGCCGGACACAAACAACGCAGCTGAAAACAACGTAGGGTACGTAGAACGGAGTCGTCGGAATGATTGGTTTGGCGAGGAGCAGCTGTGACGGTTCTACTCAACGCATCCCACAAAAGCTTTGTGCCGCGATCTGGCATCGTGCAGGGATAAAGAGATAGAAGCATCACTTGGCTGGCCGTACGCCGGTGACTGAGAGAAGGTAGGAGGCGCATCGGCTTAACACCACACCCTACGCGGATGATATGATCGGTGAGGACCAAGACAGCGGAAGCAATGACTACATCAGTACGGCAGATGAGGGTAATGAACCCGATCCCACGGTGAGGGAAGCAAAGGATGCAATCGAATAACTCAAGAATAATAAGGCAGATGGTAAGGATGGAATCGGAGCTGAACTCATCAATATGGGCCCAGAAAAATTGGCCATTTGTCTGCACTGGATAATAGTCAGCATCTGGAAGACAAAACAGCTACCGGAGGCGTGAAATGAAGGGGCCATTTGCCCATCTACAAGATAGGCGACAAATTGGAGTGTGAGAACTTCCGAGCGACCACCATTCTGAATGCCGCCTACAAATCATAGTCCGTCGTCATTATTTATCACCAATAAATAATGAGTGCGTCGAGAAATTAACATCGGACCGGCTTCGCGGACGGCTTCGCTCGAAAACGGATCGTTGCACGTGCGGCAATTTCAACTGCAAGAAGTGCGGTGAGTTCCAGGTCACTATACCACCGCTTGTACATCGATTTTTAAGGTGGCCTGACGACAGTATTGACCGCATAGAAGCTGTGGAAAATCACGGGCGGAGATCGGCTTCCCGGGAAGCTAACGGGCGCGATTATAGATACAATCTAGTTCATTCTGCACCAAGGTGCTGGACTATCTGCTTCTGTTCAATATCGCCCTGAAAAGTGTCATGCTTTAATAAACCGGGTTCAACAGCCAAGGTACGATTTTCACGAGATCCAGTCAATTCAGTCCAGTGTTTGCTTTGTGAATGATATGGACATTGTCGGCCGAACATTTGTAACGGTGGCAGAGCTGTACACCCACCTGAAACGTGAAGCAAGAAAATTCGAACTCTTGGTGAATGCGTCCAAAACAAAGAACATGCTAATACGTGACAACGAAGCGCGACGGGAGCTCGCGTGGAATTACAGTGTTGCCAACTAAAATGTTGGACTTCTACGTGAATTTTAGAGGAGAACACGAAAAAAATAATCATCTCTCAATTTCGAAAAAGAATTTCCGAACTTTCACTGGATTATGTTTCATCAACCGGCGCACATTATTCTTGGTACTCAATTGATGCTTCAGCTTCCTCTTCATAGCCCAAAATCTCTCTATCGGACTGAGCTGGGACAGTTTGGTGGGTTGAGTTCTTTCCGGTGTAGACTGAATCCCGTTGGATTCATAGCTACGGTAGCACTGGGTGCACTGTAATGACAGCCTGCGAGATCTGGCCAAAGCATGCAGCAGGTTCATGGCTGCGGGGATTCTGGTAAATGCTTGTCAATATTCGCTTTTTGGAGACATTCCGTTCTGTACAGCTCTGGATTGCATCTCTCATCAGTCTGCAGGCCTTGTTCTTCCTACCGCAGCTACAGATGCCTTTTGCCAAAATCATGTGTGTTAGAGAGCGAATTTGTCAGACTGAACCACCGACTTGAATTCGGCAGGAACATCTCTCGAGCCGTAGCCAGAAGTAAATTTGAGTCCCGGTAGCCTGTTTAAAATCGGCCTTCAGGTTTCATCATCCTGACAGCCATTGAATTTTGTCAACACCTGATCCTACGAGTGTTCTGGCACGGATTCTGGCCACATGGCCTCTGCCTTTTGATCCCTATTTAGAAAGTTTGTCCTACAGGCACGGTATGACTTGAAGCCTTGCGGCTTTGCGAAACTTTTGGCCAAATCGCGGTCAAGAGGTGTTGGGTTTGCCTTAATGTTCTGGATGACTTTGTTCCGCGGATTGAGCGGTTGGCTTAGATGCCTACCCGACGCATGCTTTGACGGTTGCAAATCCGTCGACAAAGTTTTCTCTGTACTTTCCGGCCGCCACACGGTATTTCCGGAGGCGCAGGGGGGGGGTGGCGCAACACTTTAGCAAGTTTTGGCCAAGACCACGATGGGTTTTCCAAATGATTGCGCACAATTATTTTTCTTCTCTCGTCTTCCATTTTGTATTTCTCTGAAACACGTTCGAGCTGTACTGCGAAAAAAAACCTTCTGATGTTGTTATTGTTCTAGGGAAAACATAAGATGTCATATTTTACAAATCCGACCACTAGGACGCTGTAAGAATCAAAAATGTTTGTTTCAATACTAAATGGTTTTGCACCTTAGTTTATCAAAATAAATAAATAATAAATACTTTCTGCTTCAGTTTGGAT
>JASCZW010014106.1:0-23744 GCA_034211315.2 Aedes japonicus | reverse complement strand
CAGCCTCTTCCGCTTCCAGGACAATAAAAAATAAAATCCGTAAGCCCCAGGTGCACCTCGGTCTTCGCACACACAAAAACACAACAGCACGCGTACAACCGGTAAATGCTGCCATTAATGGAGTTTTCAAATCAAACAATACACTATAATTGATATACCTCCCCCCACGGTCCAGGTTGCCCTCAGAAGCCTTGAAATCTGTTGTCCTCGTTCGTTCCATAGCACTTTTTTTTCCCGTTCATTCCCTCCACACTCCGATCATCCGTGGCAGATATAAACAATGCATTCACTGCGAGAGTAGGTGTAGGACACCCGTTGGCAATGAATATGGTATGGCATCCTTTTGAGAGGCAGTTTTGAATAAAAATTCAATTCAACTCCTCCTAGCCTACGCAGCATCCTCAGCCGAGGTCGTGTTCATGATCGATTGAAATAATTTTTTCCCCGGATTACAATACTGTCCCCGACTCGTTTCTGTATCGGGACGGTTTAAGGCCGGCGTTGAACGAACGAACGTGCAAAACTATCTGTATCGTTTTTTTTTGTTTTGTTTTGCATTTTTTCCGGCAGTATCTTTTTTTTATTCAATTCTACTCACATCCGCTTATCCTGCACATATTTAGAGCGCGCTTCTGAACATGATTTTGATTGAGATAGGTCCGCTTCGCGCTTCCCCAGCAAAACAAGGCAAAAAAAAAAACTTGTATCCGTCTGGGCTCAGGACTGAGATTGAATCAATTTATTAAATTAAAATTCGATATTAAAATTTTTATCAGAGGCATTTGCATTCAAATTGAGCGTAACATGGCAGTTTTGAGCGGTGATGGAGCGAACGAAAAAAAAATAAAAATGGTGGGATTTTGACGCATAAATGATTGCGGGCGATGGTGAGAAAAATCGGATAATGGATTACGAGGGAAGCCATTATTCGATGATTGACCGGCCGGAGTTGACTGATCCAACCGATTGACAATAAGGGATAAAGTCTTGAGGTGAAGATATATTTAAGCCTTAGTAACTTAATTGTTGTAGTTGCCAATTATCAGTGGCAAATTATGGCGTCGGTGAGAAGTGAGGAATGCAACTACCATAATGGAGAAATTTATAAAAACTAAGTGGTAGTGTTGCCCAAATTTGAATCTGGAACTATAATCAGATGTTTGAGTTTTCTAAACCAGTATTATAAATAATGGTTGGAGCAACATAGGAAGAGTTCTAAAGGAAAACTGTGAACAAATATTGAGTAAAGGGTGTTTCGATCAAAATTTGGTCGAATTAAACTGGATGCATTTTTTTATCGTGCATTAAATAATTTTGCACACCTCTCATTTTGAAGATGTGTGCGGGTAGCATCACGCCTCTATTTTGATTTTGAGATCAACACAGGGATGCCATATTCACAGACATGTCTGTAAATTTGCAGACTTTCCTAACGATGCAGACATTTAGCAGACATGTTATTTATGTTGCAGACTTTTACAGACATTTACAATGTTTTTTAAATTCTTTATAAAGGTATTCTCTGAACTTTGGATTTAAAACGTACAAGGAACAGTATTGTAGATACGGTAAGAAGCTTTGTTGATTTTTTGTTTTTTAATATCGTAGGTATCGTTTAAAGTAGAAATCCTTGAAGAAACGAAAGCGGTGGGCCACTTGGAGACACAATGGGCCGGGAGATAAGTATCGTATAGGCCCTTTCCGAGGTAACATGGAGTCCCTACTTATGATAGTGTTCAATCCCATGTGAAAAATTATTGTCAAAGCGTTGGTAATATTGGTCCTTTGCATTAAGTCACAAAGAAAGTCAAGAAATTCACCGTAAAAAGGGGGTGCTGAGTATGTTGTTCTAAAGCCCAGTTGGTTGCCACTTGGGGACAGAACAACAGTTAAAGTTCTGAGCTATTGAAATAAATCTGAATAAATCTGAAATCTGAAATAAAATCTGATTTCAAAAGTACTACTAAATGCATCATTTCAGTACATTTGTACTAGGAATTAAGAAATATATCCATGAATTAGTCCTAGATTCCTAGAAGTATAGAAAGAAAAGACCCACAATTTAAGGTACTTCCTGGACAGTTTAGAAAACGACTTTCCAGAGCTTCAGGAAGAAAATTCCCGAGGAAGAGACTTCCTCTAAAAAAAAACTTCTCCGATGGCCAGGTAGAAACTTTTCTGAAGTTTTGAGAGCAAGCAGTTCAAGCAAGAAGAACCTTCAAAAATTAGGGACCGAACATTACCAAAGTTCAAGATCATACTTACCGGAACTTCAGGACAGAACTTCCCAAAAAACCAGGAAAGAACTTATCAGAGCTTCAGGACGAAGTGGAGGGAAGAGGACTTCTTTGAAGTTTGGAACTTGTCAGAGGTTTGGAGTTCTTCCCAGAAATTCAACTTTGAACTTCCCAAAAGTTCAGAAAAAAACTGCCTCAAAATTTTAGACGGGAACTAACCAGGAACTACCTATAATTTCTCAAAATATCAGGAAAAAAATCCTTAAGAAGTGCTAGGTAGATTTGGCAAAGCTCAGGGGAGAACATTTCAAAATTTCAGAATAAAGATTTTTCAAAATTCTTTATAGATAACAGAATAAATCTTTACAGGAGCATTAGGGTACTTCTTTCTAATTTAAGCACGAATTTCCCAATAGATCCGGAACAAACTTCCTCAAAGTTCTGGAGAAAATTTCCCAAAAGTTCAGAAGTCCAGGAAAAAACTTCAAGAAAAAAATTAGGCGAATTTTCCTAGAATTTTTGGAGACGGCTTTCCCAAAGTTTAAATAAAAATGTCCTCGCAGTTCATGATGGGACCAATCAGAAGTTTGGAAAGAATAAGCTAAAGAAAAAACTCCCTCGAATTTCTGAAAGAAACTCACCAGAGAGGGCACTACCTGTTGGATCAAGAAAGAATTTTTCCAAAAATTCAGTAAAGAACTCCTCAGAAGTTAACAAGAGGTCATTTCAGAAGTTCTGAAGAGACCAAAAATTTAGTTGGAACTACCAAAAAGTGCTAGAGAGCTTCCTTAAAGGTTCGAATTGAACATTCCAGCATTTCAGAATGAGAACTTCTTAATGTTCAGAAAATCCTAGAAGGTTAGGTAGATACTTTTGATAAATCAGGAAGAAACTTTGGAGAAGCTTTCTAGTAGTTCAAGGAAGAAGTAGAAGGGACAAACATCCCTGAAGTTCAGGAGAATACTCCCCTCGGAAATTCAGAAAAGAACTTCTCATAAGTTCAAGAAGCAACTTCTTCCACAAGAAATTGTGGAGAGTACTTTCCCAAAGTTTAACGGAAATTTACACGTAGTTCAGGATGGGACTTATCAGAAGTTTAGAAAGTAACTTTGTTCAGGAAAACAAACTTACCAAATGTTTCTAGAGGGTAAGGTTGGGTTTTTAAGTGTGAATGTCGAAGAAAATAAGAAGTGCTGCCAAGAAGTTCATGAGGAGTTTTGTCTGAAGTTCAGGAGGAAACATACAATCCAAGTCCATACAATCCAAGAAAAAGATGCGAAAATGACATAACTTGCTCTCTCATTACGTCTTTTCGTTAAAAGAAGTCTAATTTTGTAAAAAAAAAACACACTTTCATATACATTCCCAGACATTTCAAATTTTGATCACAGATATTTGAAAAAAATATCTGGCATCCCTGGATCAGCACTTCAGTTATCAAAATGTCATCGACGGAAGAGAAGCAACGCATCAAATTTTTGCACGTGCATGGCGAAAATCCAAACTACTCTCACGCCAAGTAGGTGAAATTGTTGATTGTAGCTAAATAAACTGTTACCAACGTATTAAAAGTGTTCGGTGAACATTTATCAACAGCCAGGAAAGCTGGATCGGGGGGCAATCGAAAGCTGGATACCACAGCGACACAACAAAACTTTCAACCATGAATAGAGCTAAAAAACGTCCTGGACTGTCGACTTACAAGACAGTGGTGACTCCAAATCTCCACGATAAACAAAACACGTCGGCCAAAGAAAGTTGTACACGACAATGCTGACGAAGTTTGGTTGCGTGGTACAGGACAATGAAACTTACGTTAAGGCAGACTTCAAACAGCTTCTTGGATAGGAATTTTATATGGCAACCGAACGGAGAAAGGTGGCAGATATTTTTATGCACATTAAACGGTTAATGTTTGCGAAGAAATATCTAGTGTAGCAGGCCATCTGTACCTGCGTTATGAAGAGCAACGTTTACATTCGGACCGGAACCATCAACCAGGAAATTTATCTGAACAAATTGTGTCTACAATTGCCTACAAAAACGTCTACTGCCTTTCCTGAAGCGACACAGTTGTTCCGTTCTATTTTGGTCGGATTTGGCATCTTGCCATTACGAAAAAAAACGCCATGGAGTGGTATGCTACCAACACTGTTCAAGTGGTGCTCAAAGAAAAGAACCCTCCCAACACGCCAGAGCTCCGCCCAATCGAACAATATTGGGCCATCGTCAAACGGAACCTTAAGAAGACTCAAAAAGCTGTTGTGAGCGAGAAACACGTCAAGGTAAACTGGCGTTCTTCTGCGAATAGTCGACAAGCAGACTGTACAAAATCGTTTGACAGGTGTTAAACGAAAGACCCGGTAATTCGCATTTGGTAAAAAAGAAGCTTAGCTGAATATTTCTGTATTAACTGAACTTGAAAAAGAAAAAGAATTAAAAATATTAATAAAAACATTGATCGACTCACACACACTACTGTTTGACCAAATTTTGATCGGAACACCCTGTATCATTAATACGAAGTAAAATTTGCTTTTGGGAGAGGTAGCTCATCAAATTTTTCGGTCCGCCTCTATGCATCTTGCTAAGAGGTACCAAAGGAGTTATCTCAAATTATAAGAACCCGTCCAATGTTTCACAAAGCATTGCGACTGGTTGATCGGATCAGAGATAATGAAATCATTTGGTCAGGACTACTACTACTAACTTGCATCTCTATTTTTTGTTCTAGCTTTTATATTTGATTTCGCATTTCAATTGGTTAGCCAGAGTGCTGCATTTTTAGTTCTTATTTTATTAGTTTTAATTGTTGCTTTTGTTGTGTTGTTTTTACATGTAATATTGTGTTCCCTCTTGGGAGTGTATTTAATTTTAAAATTTGATAACATACCTAACTACACTAACTTAAGCCTAGTTAAGGAGCTATCTGATGATCGGATGGGACGACCTTAGGCAGGATTCTCTGAACCTTTCCCGGAATATTTCTTTTCTCTCAACGAGGATCTGTAAACCAGCCCGGCGATGGATCCTGGAAGTTCAGGTTTTTGGAGGACACTTCAGAATCACCTGAAGGATTTTGTTCTAAACTACCTGTAGTTTTCGTAGGTGGCAATTGGCAAAACTCTCCCAGATTGGCAAAGCGTTCTCGACCACGGAGAGAATTATCTGTTTAGAAAGTTGTCACAGTCCAGTTGCCTGGAACTCATCCATTTCTCCACAATGCCAATGGAGTGCGAGGCCGTTAACTCGACCTCTTCGATAGATTCACCACATGCCTTCAGGGTGATGTCGTCCGCGAACCCGACTATCTTCACCCCGTTCGGGAACTCAAGCCGTAGTACCTCATCGTGCATAGTGTTCCTTAGCACCGGACACGTATTTGGCCTTCCTCGGTGTTGTATACCAGTACGCGATTCTGGAAATAGCTTCCCAGAATCTTGTACAGGAACCCTGGAACCTGTAGGCGTTGGAGCGAGTCGGCGATAGCCATCCAACTGGCGCTATTGAACGCATTTCTCACGTCAAGGGTGACCACTGTACAGTAGCGTACTCCTCGCCTCATGTGCTGGATTCCCAACAAACATCGGTGTTGAATTATAGCTTGTTCAAACAAATTTGGAGAAGCTATTCAGCTATTCTAGAAGAAACAGCTGAATAGCTTTTCCAAATTTGCTTGAATAAGCTCTAATTCAACACCGATGTTTGTTGGGTTGCCACTTCAGCCGTCTTGGTGACGGACAGAATAGCATCCTCCGTCGACATCCCTTTACGGAAACCAAACTGGTTGATAAACAAACCACCTATACCGTCCGTGTATTTTGTCAGTCTGTTGAGGATTACCCTCTCAAGCACCTTACCCGTTATATCCAACAGATATATACGTCTATATGTCGATGGATCCCTTGGTCTTTGGTAGCAACACTAGGGCTCCGGGTCCAGGCGCCCGGAAAGACACCCTCGTTCAGACAACTTTACATCACCACCCTGAACATTTCTGAAACTAGCAAGATAGCCGTATTGATGGCCAGGTTCGGAATTCCATCGCAATGAGTTTCTCGTTCGTCATCGTCACCTCATTGTGCCGTTGTCAATGCCCACGTGGTTGCGGGTGTTCGGCTGAGCCACCCACCTTCCGTCGCTATGACAGCGTTAAGGTCTGGGATACTGGAACGATGGTCATGGGACAAATCTACGGCGGTGGGGGCCAGGAGCTAGGGCCGTGGTTTGGAAAGAGTTCTCAACGATCACCTGCAGCAGCTCTGGTGATTGCTCTGTTGGAGTCACCGTTCCTCTGGTTTCGACCATTACTACCCAATAGGCGTCACCCAATGGATTCGTATTGGCCTTCTGACACAGGCCGCTTGCTGGCCTTTTTTTTCTCTTTAGTGTGGCCTTCGCGGTGACTAGCGCCCCTCTACGCTCGATTCTCTCGGCGTCTGACCACGCTCTTTGAACCCTCCGTCTTTCGTGGAGGCCTGTTCTTCGGAGTTCGGCGATCTACTCCGTCCACCAATAAACCGGCGATCTTCCATTCCTCGGTTTGACTGCCTTCGGCATGGTTGCATCGCGTGCTCGTGTAAATGTTGTAACGAGTCGTTCGCGTTGGGTTTCGCGTAGCTTTCGTTCCCTATCAAGCGCCTCTTTAATTGTCTCTACGTCAAAGTAGGACGTCCTCCATCTGCGGGTGAATGGAGTGGATGCTCCTCCTTCGGAACGCTACCTTGTATTGCGGATGATACAATAACGAACCGCCACTATAGGTGTAGCCATCATCCACTCTCCAATTATTAGGCAGCCCAGAACTGCTGAACGTTATGTCGATTATCGATTCCACTAAGTTTCTATGCTAGGTACTCTTGGTACCCACGGCATTGAGCCCTGCCAAAGCGCCTATAAAAATCTGGCCCCTGGGATTGGTAAGGCGGCTCCCCCACTCGAACGCCCAAGCGTTGAAGTCTTCCGCTATTACCAACGGGTTTAGGCCTGTTAGCTCAGTTGTTGAACGATCGAGCATGTTAGAAATCTGTACAATCGACCGTCTCGGCGGTGCGTAGCAGCTGCAGAAGGACACTCCATTCGCTTTTACAACCGCAAAACTTTCGTTTGTGGTAGACACAACCTCCTGAACCGGGTACTTGTCCGTTGTCCATCAAACCGCCATATTGGACCTGTCCGCAACTCAATTTCCGTTGCTGGCTGGGATGCGGTATGGGTAGGAAATTATGGCGATATCCGATGACGACTCGCGTACTGTCTGACACAGCAGCTGCTGGGCGGTCTCACAATGCTTCAGGTTTAGTTGGGTAATGCAGGGGGCATTACGATTGGCTCGTTGGAATATCCTTAGCAGCCGGGCACTTAGCCCTCCCACGACGTGCTTATCATCCGGTTTCCCGGCGCACATCAAGCATTTGGGGGGACCTTTGCAATCCCACGCCTTGTGGCTTGTGCTGCCACAGCTTCTGCACATATTGTTCCTATCTGGGCCTTTGCACTCCCAGGACATGTGCCCGATCTCCGGGCATCTGAAACATGCCTTCGGCGGCAGGTGTAGGCTAAGTGGGTATATGGACCATTCCACTTTCAACGCCGTGTACCCGTCAGCTGCCGCTATCCTCATGACTTCCTTCAGTGCAGTGGTGATTTCGTCTGCCTCGGTGATATCATCCAGGTTTTTACACTGAATCGTCACTTGTGAGACGAGAGCACGTACCTCCACAGCTTCTCCTAAGCCCTGTTTTGCCAGGTCTCTGTTAGCCGGGCCCTTCAGCTCTGTTGTCTTTTTATGCTCCAGGATCATCTCGCTGGTGCGGATACGGCGTATACTTTGCACATCGGTGCCATCAGAGTCCACGCGACGATTTAGACCGGTCCCGCGCGGACTTACGGCTTACTTAGTGGGTCAACTGTCACTTTTCCATTTCTTTCTTCGTTTTATTGCTCTTTTTCCGGACCTTGGTCTAGTGGCTATCCCTGCCCCGTTTGAGGTCATCGTCCCCCTCTTAGCACTACCCAACATCAGTGTCGAATAACCGCTTGTTCAAACAAATTTGGAGAAGTTATTCAGTTGTCTAGACGAGAAAGCTGAACAACTTCTCCAAATTTGTTTTAACAAACAGTTATTCAGCATTCATGTTTGTTGGGTAGCGTCTGCTTCCGTGCTTACTATTGCTGCTGTCGTCAAAGTCCTGCCGGACCCCTATTCGGCGCTTGAGACAACTTTCGAGCTGGACGTCGCGCTTTTGGCGCTGGGCGTAGCGTCGGGCCCTCTCCCTTTGCGACCAGCTGGAGCTGGTCGCGAGGGTGGACCCTTTGACTCCGCCACCACGTTAGCGTAGTTTCGTTTCCCTATGGGGGCGTCCGACACTATCCGCTTCTTAGAAGCGCCAGGTGCCGACTTTCCCAGGGACTGCCTAGTGCGCTTGGAGGTCCCTATCTCCATGGTAGATGGGATAGAGTCTCCTACTGAGACGAACTCTTCCGTCTTAGTGTGCTTCGAGGCTATCTTCCTCGCCCTCTCCGTGGCTGCTAGCAGTGCCAAGTCCTTGGCACTTTGCTCGGCTGGGGGCTTGGCTTCCAGCTCTTTTCTCTCCTTGCATGTAGCCTGCACTGTCATGCGTAGCATAAGGAGGCTCAGTTTAAGGTCCTTAGTAATGTTGTTGCGCGATAACGAAAAGTCAATAATCGCATCCAACTGCTCGGACACCTTCACTATTTTAGGAAGGGTTCACCGTATCCTATCCATGGCCTGGATGAGTCCTGTCCCAACCATGGCCACTTCTAGCTTGATTGCTCCTGCTTCCGATGCCGTGGCACTTCCGCAAGTGTTGGACACGCCAGATCCCACCGCTTTACGCGGTGGGGACCTCACTAGGCCGCCTTTTGCGAACGGATTCGCTTTCTCCTGGGGTTTGGTCGTTCCTGAGGTATTATCCTCCATTCTGCTAGGTCTCTCTCCATCCGCTATCCAAGCCCACGTGGCATAGTCGTTATAGTGATCCCATGGTTATCTTTGCAAGCAAGAAGGCGAGCAGGAAGGCCATGCGAGCGTTGACACGGCCCTTTTTGGGGAACCGTGTTCAGAACCTGATCAGCATAAGTCAGGTATAGGGAGAACGGAACGTAACTGAAGGCTTGCCAAGGTTTTAATGGGACGGAGACAACCTGTGCCGCAGGAACCTCGCTATTGCTGCACGGGGTCACCCAGGAGTACTGAGGGAGATTACATACAACAGTACCACTCGTTACCCTTTTCTCAGACAGTTATCATAATTGGGGTTTAACTGGCATCCACCCCAATGCACCCAATGACGCTCCCTCCGTAGTTCGTTTAGCCGTTAAGGAGAGCTTAACGTTTCCAAGGTGCAACGCGGGGAGGCGAACTATCTTCACAACTTGGGTTGCGCTCTTCTAGAAGCTTGAATCTGCAAAGGATATTGCTTTTTGATAGTTTAAAACACAATATCGATACCTCGGATCTTCTCTCGTGTCTACAATTGAACGTTTCTAGTTTCCGGCTGAGAAATGCAGCTCTGATTGCCATTGCAGTACTAAGGACAAGTTATGGGTACAATAACACATTCAGCTCATGTATTAAAAATTTGAATAGTGTATGTGAATTGTTTGATTTCAATCCGTCAAAGAACTGTTTTGAATCTAGAATTAAGAATGTAGGTTAAAACTAAGTCTGTACGAGATTCGAAGATAAATATCCAAATTACAAATAACAAATTACAAAAAAGAATCAAGAGAGATTCTAAAAGCAAACAAACTCATGTGCCTTTTTTGGCAGCATCAATGTACAGCAGTTGACATCCATTATCTGCCAATATGCAAGCAGGGTCTGTGTCGACGCATGACAATATGGTCGTTAGTTTATGTTTTGGCTGCACTACATCATCATTAATCCGACAGAAAATACCACATGCCATTCATCTCTCCAGATCTTAGTGCTCAAACGACAATTTAAGACAAGTCTATCCTGCAGTTCTTCTTGCTCTCTTACAGCAACAAAACAGCAGTCGCTATTTATTCGACACACTGCATATGCTACTCAGGGAGCATGGAACGCCTCCTTCCTCCTTGATGGAGCAGAAACAGCCATGCGTTAGATGTAGCACGTTAATATGAATAAGTGATTACTGTCAGGAGACAATTTATCAAGATACAGCGACATAAAATGCTGCATAAAATATCTACTCAGCAGCACGAGGATCTACCATGTTGTCCAAACATAGAGCCGTGAGCCGATGGCAATTGTGTATTTGTTGGCGGTGGCGGTATGTTTGCATATTATTTCTTTTTAACAAGAGCCCTTAACCAGCTGGTGATGATGATGATCATGACATTCCGTCGTCGGCTGCCACCATCAGGATTGTTTTAACTGATTAAGTTTTCACTGTATGATCAGAGAGAGGGCCAGTTCTCACAAACAAATCATGTTTTCATTGATTCATTGAATAGATCTTTCGCTTCAGGTTCAACGATACATTTTCAATTGGGCGCAGCTGATGCACTTTTGGAGTGGTTGGCTTTCTTGGAGACGACTGGGATCTTCAAACGTTCCTGCTGAGACCGGGTCCGGCCAAATCATGACATCGTCTTTCAGGTGGTGTTTCTTAATGAAGGCCGCAACTTCCGGTAAGCTTTTCACCTCCAAGTTGACCGCAAATCCTAAAGAAAAGAAAAGCGGTTTCGACATCACCTTCTCACTGATTTTCAGCCACAAAAGGAGCCTGTTCGGGGACTTCCTGTGGGAGATGTTCTTCACGTCGCTGTTTACCTCCTTCCTGGGGGACGCGAAACAGCTGCCTGTCACTGCCGTCGAGTGTCAGGTACGTCTTGCGACCATGACCACAACTACGTTGCGCATCGCAGGGAAGACATCCGTGACGAGCATCTTTAACGGTGCTTTTAGGTGGTCGCTTGTAATTCCGCTTCCTCATGACGATGTCCACGTTGACCAAATATTTCTTAACCATCTGCTGGTCAATGTTGGGACAAAAAATGATGTATCTATATCATTGTTGCATGCGAGCGTTTCCAGATGAAATCAGCCGGAAAAAGTCAAAATCTTGCACCACCCTCTCCGATTTGGATGAAACTTTGCACATGTATCCTAGAGGGTTTGAGCTGTTTAGTGGAATACCTGTAACTAGAAATTAGAAATCGCTAGTCGAGTTATTAGTACGAGACACTGAAGAAGTCTGCACATTGTAGACGAAATACGCGTATCTGTCGAAGATAAGCAAAGGTAGGTGGAATTAAATGGAAGATACTAATTCTTCTTCTAATTTCTATTTGCACATGTCTTCGGAATTGGTGATGATGGATTTTCCGCGGGTTAAGGGAATTTTTTGACTCAAGACATTTTTTTCAAGAGGGCGAATGTGTTTTGTCATGCGTATTTTTCAAAAAATCATAACTCGAAAACCGTTGGTTGTAATAAAATTGCGTCTGAGAAGAAGTTGTAGTTAATTCATTTGACTTTATGAAAAAAATATGTACACTGTAAAAAAATATATTTTTCTTCAAAAATATCAAAAATTAAACTTAAAAATCAATTAGCAAATTTGTTCAACGTACGATTTTTATAATTTTTTTTCCATTAAAGCTTTGAGTCATAGAAAAAAGAATAAAAGTTGTTTTACGATATAGCAACTTAAGATAAAAAAGTTCTTAGAAGTAAGAAAAATTTAAGTTTTTTCCAATTTGTTGTTTTTGCATAAACAACCATATTTTAATAATATAATACGATTTTTCTAATGATTTTAAACAAAACTGCTCTTGGTAAGCAACATTCTATATGTACCCGTTTTCTAGATAATTTGAGAGTAATGTCGAAAAAATGGCTTTTTTCATGAAAATATCCCTTTTTCAAAAGTTAGTCGTGATTGTCCATCTTCAAAAGTATTTTTTTTCAAATTGTACATGAAATTTTCGACAATTATCCTTTTGATACCAAGAAGATTGAACATCTTTTTAATTAACGAAATTAACGAATCTTAATTACCAAATAAAAATTTAGAGTTTGTTTTTGTTCATACATGATTTTTTTTTTCTACTATATTAAAAAAAATTGTATTAACATTGTTACAAACACTGTTTCCTTACTTTCCTATAAATATTATGAAAACTCAGTATTTCGGCAGTTTAAAATATTTTCGCAGCGAATTTGTTATCTGCAACTGGAATGAAGGAGTGATATTTCTGTGTACCAGGAATCATTTTTGTTTTCTGATAACTACCACCCCATTCTGCAGCTCCCTCTTCATATTCTTCTTGTGAAACATAGCAAAATGATATTTTTGTGAAATTTTCTTGATTTCTCTTAATAGCCTAATCATACAAAGTTTTCGCACTTGTTATTGGATGTTCATGTTGTTTGGCCAAGCTTGCTCTTGTTGCCATTCGTTTTAATGTGCCGCCAATTGCATCACATGGTCCCTTACCATGTGAAGTTGCGAAAAAATGCCACTCAGAATCAATTTGGTATTTCTCTTTAAACGTGCAGAGGCTTGCAAATTTTTTTCTATTTTTGTATTGGGAAGCATCCCCATCAGACATAAAAATGGGCTTTTTTATATTCATTAGTTGATTTAAATACGTTAGTAATTTAGAAATAAATACTTGTACCGCAATTGTATCATGTCTAAGAACTTCTGATATTAAAACAAAACTTAGATTTTTAAGCATTCCTGACTCCATATAATAAATAACAAACGGATGAATTGTAGCCTGATCATTGTTCCAATAATGACTTTGAACAGCATCCTGAAGTACAAATGAATAATTCTCTGCAAAATCGCAAATAATAACTACTTCTCCTTCTTTTAATGAAGACTTTGTATCTTTTAAAAATTTAGATTGCTTTGTTTTTATATAATCATGAGTTAATAGTTTTTCTAATTTCTCTAAAATATTCAACAAATTCATCGACAGGTTTTAATAGCGTTTCTAAATTACATCTATCAGTTGTAATCCATTGTTCGAACGATATCTCAGACAAGTTATGTTTCTCAAGCTCTTTTAAAAATCTTATCTCAAATTCTGACAGCGTGGGACAATTTTCGCATTCACGGAGGTAACAATATTTTGATCTTGATGATGAATTTCACAATAGCTTCTCAAAATGTTGATTACAATCAGTGTTGAATGAATATTTTTATAAACTGTGAAGCATTAAATCAATTTTTTCATGAATTGCGCAAACACAAACGTTGTGAGAACCTGAAGCATTTACCAATTTTCAATGTTTTTTTCGTAATGCTGCAAAAGTAATACTAAAACCAATTTTATGTTCACTGACTTCTTTAAATCGAGTGAAAGTTTCTCTAAGTGATGAAAGTAATAACCGTTGACGAATTTGTTGACGCTTACCATTAGTGTTTACAGAGACATAATCTCTTTGTCCCGGCATGGCTCTGCTGATGTCGTCCTCATCAAAACATTGTATCACTTGATTCTTTATATCCGGATTCAAACATTTCCCCGATCTGTCGTTGGGGGTAGCCAATACTCCATTTTCGGCTGCCAATTCTTTTGCTTGTAATGCAAGGTATTTGTTTGTTTCAAATTTGCTCGTTATCTGCTGAATCGACCACGAATTAGGCAAAACTGTTAATATACGTATTTTATCTATTCTCGAACAATCTGGTTCTATGAATTTTTCTTTCAATTTGGAAATCATTTTAACATATTCCACAACCTTTGTTTTCAATGTAGCTAACTCTTCGACTTCCTCTTGTGGTGGTAAGCTGAATTGATATTTTCTAATACCTGCTACAATTTCGGCAAATTTTTGCCGACGGTATTTATCGTTTTTAAATTCTCTAATGGATATCGGAGATACATCCCAAGTAACAATTTTGGTTTTATAAGGGTTCTGAAGAGCATGAATTAGACTTCAAGAATGCTATAAAACCATGATAAAACCAGCAATGTTCCTTGGGATTTATTCCTGCAATTCCATTATTGAATAACTCTATGTTGTGTATCCTGGAATAATCCGGTAGGTCACTGTCCTGAGAAGATGCCGAGGTAATTGAAGCTGCCGATGGTATTTCCTCCAAATCGTTCCGTGATGTGGTTGGTGCTTCGTCATGTCCACCGTTTTCTGGTTGCTCCACTCTTTCGACAGGATTACGACGATACGAATATAACCGACATGAATCACAAATTCTTAATGACGTGTCCAAATGGACTGTACACTGCATGGATAAAAGTTTTTCAATTAACTTGTCAGTTGAATTTCTAAGTTTAGGCGAACACCGTCTCCCAATTTCACGAAAAGGTTTACAACAATGCTCGTTTGTTTCGAGGTTCGAAAAGGTTTGTTTCGAGTTCCATTTCAAATCGTTTTACACTTTACGCTACTTATGAAAGACACTGTTAAACTGATGTCATGACTTTGTAACGTACTCCTTTTTATACGTACTAGGTACGCACTTTAGGTACTTTTTTGAAATATTGGTATGTGCACGGGTATGCATGTAAATTATATTTTCTGTCAACACCAAAGGGAATGCATGAATAGGTATAAATGGGCGTAACAATTGTATTCTTACTGGTATAAACAGTTTAACTAATTAAATACATTCTGTTTCTACCTGAACAAAATACGCTTGTACACTAACATGAATACTAATTATTATTGTTTCGGGTTAGGTTTTCATAATATACTGTAAGTAAAAGCAGCAAATTTTGTCGTGTTACCTACAGTAAATATCAGGAATCAGTTTGTGTAGTATTCTCAGTAATAAAAGGTATATTGTAGAAAATTTTATGTACAATTTAAAAAGCATACGTTTGCAGATGGACAATTACGACTAACATTTGAAAAAGGGATATTTTCATTGAAAAAGCCATTTTTTCGACATTAATTTCAAATTATCTCGAAAACGGATACATATAGAATGTTGCTTTCCAAGAGCAGTTTTGTTTAAAATCATTAAAAAAATCGTTTTATATTATTAAAATATGGTTTTTCAAACAAAAACAACAAATTGGAAAAAACTTGAATTTTTCTTACTTCTAAGAACTTTTTTATTTCAAGTTGCATCATCGTAGAACAACTTTTATTCTTCTTCTCATAACTCAAAGCTTTAATGGAAAAAAAATTATAAAAATCGTTCGTTGGACAAATTTGCTAATTTTTTTTTAAGTTTAATTTTTTATTTTTTTTGATGAAAATTTTTTTTTTACAGAGTAAATTTTTTTTTAATAAATTAAAATTAATTAACTACAACTTCTTCTCAGACGCAATTTTATTACAACCAACGGTTTTCGAGTTATGATTTTTTGAAAAATACGCATGACAAAACACATACGCCCTCTTGAAAAATTTCTCTTGAGTCAAAAAATTCCCTTAACCGGCGGAAAATCCATCGACACCAATTTCGAAGACATGTGCAAAGTTTCATCCAAATCGGAGAGGGTCGAGTTCAGTCATTTGCTCATTTGGCAGAGAAATGCTCATACTCAACACGATAATGATAAATTTCAAGGCAGCAGAATCTAGATTATAATGTTTAAGGGCTTATGCTGAAGCGTTCTTGGCGGCAACCATTACCTTAACATTTAGAATTGATATAACTCAGAATCTGTTCTAGATATCAAAAAATTTAATCGCATCAGTTTGTATGCATAATTGTTGTGAGCAATCTGATAGTGTTCGATTCGATGTTCATTCACTAACAATCGAGATTTATCAATTTGGAATAGCAAGGTATGTTTGCGAGAGAGAGAGATAAAAGATAGGAAAAAATAGATGGAGCAGCGATTCACCTTAATAATGTCGGATTGTATTTTAGGGAAGAGACATAGCAATGTTCGTATATTGCTTTGAATGCAAAAAAAAAAAAAAAATTCAATCATGTCACAAGTAGCATCTAGCGAAAAGAATCAATGTTTGGTTTTATCCCTCTTTCGTGTAAATGTTTGTACTTGTGTATATATGTGTGTATGTGTGATCGTGTGTAAGTATGTGTGTATGTGTGTAAAGAAATGAGGGAAAAGTTGTTAGAAATGTTATTTCACATTTTTTTAAAAACTTATCAAAAGTTTTACTTAAATGATACTTTACTTAAAAAAACTAACTTTGTGTGGGTACAAGATAGAAGGTTGGAGTCTTCAACAAAGTTTTAGTACTATATATTTAACGAAACTTTGCTGAATATTGCTAGTACCTACATCGAAAGCATTCGGATATATAATTGATTTAGTATATAGACTTACTTAAAACTTGTTTTTTTTACTTTATTGTGGTTCAAACTTTACCAGATTGATTGAAAATGTTCAACAAAGTTATCAATATTATCAAAACGCACAACTTTGCTCAAGACGTCATAAGTCTAAAGGGCTTTATTTGAGTTTTAAAGCGGATTTAAGTTAAAAAATATACATTTTTTCAACAACAATAACTCAGACACCGGCAAACTTTTGCAACCAAATTTTGAACAGTCTGGTCAATCATCACTTAAAGTATACGTGAACAAAAAAATCTGCGCCGGGTATCATCGGGTACATGAAGTTTTCAGTCCGTTTTTTCGGGCGTACCAATTTCGTTTTCTATCAATATTTTTTAAATCCCTGACATAATTAACCGCACCCTTGAATCCTTTTGCGCAAGGACTAGCACATTAAAAGGTTAAGTAGCCCAGAATAGTTTCGTTTGTTTACAAACTGCAGTTGAGTTTGAGTTTCCAGTTGATTCAGATTGTGTAATTCGAAAATGCTCCGGAAAAATTTGTTCTAAGTGTGGCTGCAAAAATATGGTAGTTAAAGTACCATCAAAATGCTACATATCCGTGATTTCGTTCAGAAAAAAAAATCAAACTGTTTGTCGCAGGACGAAAGCAATCGTATAAAGAAAGACGTGTCCAGGTTGTGCTCTGAATTTAACAATCGCTGGAATAAGGCAGGAAGAACACAGAAAAGTTTTGAAATAAGCAACACGAATTGGTTGTATTGTAGTGCATTTACTTGTGATAATGTGAAAGTTGGAATGCCCAGAAAACCGTTTTCTGACCTGAATAAAAAGAACAAAAGGCGGAGAGTTGAAGGATTGAGGCAGCAGGGAACCGCGAATGAATTGGCGTTTGCAGCAGGAATGAATTCTCGAAGTGAGGGATGCGAAGATTTGGCTAAACTTTTGCAAGAAGAACTACAGGCATGTCCTACCAGTGAATGAGACGAGCAGTGGAATCCAAAACTGATTTACAAAAGCATCGTATGTTGACAGCTGATGAAGGACTAGCGTTTTTTATTGATGCCGATTACAGTAAAGATCAGTGGATACTGCTTCGAAAGACGTCTTCGAAAATCTTGTGGGGGCCCGTGAAAATGTCTGCCAGACCGTAACAGAATCGTTATCTCAGAGGTATCTTGTTATGGTTGTATTTGAAGGAGGGTTTTAACCCACTGGTAATTCGTTCTTTACATAGGTATCTGCTGAGGTTGACGAACAGAGTTTGCTGGATCACACAGTTCAGCGAATACTATCTCTGGCTTTGGAGATAGATGGTTTGAATGATGTAGCTCTTGAAGATCTTGAGTTTTTATCGAAATGGGGTTTTGACGACTCATCGGATCATTCAAACTACAAGCAAAGGTATGAAGGGGTAGATGAAGATGACAGTGCAATTTTTATTACATCTATGGTACCATTGATGCATCGCCTCCGTAACAATCCAGATCGTATTTTGTGG
Source organism: Aedes japonicus (assembly GCA_034211315.2). NCBI lineage: Eukaryota > Metazoa > Arthropoda > Insecta > Diptera > Culicidae > Aedes > Aedes japonicus. Next base: position 5,797 of record JASCZW010014106.1, on the reverse strand, counting down.
ATGAGTCGTATGCCTTCATCTACAAGATTATGCCGACCGATTAGAAACCAATTCAAGAAGGAAACTGTTGCATTGTCCTTGCATGAAAAGGAATTCCTTGACGCACAAATCGAAAGATTAATGCCAAGCTTGATCTCAAACTTTCGAATCCATCATACAATGATTTGTAGTATGATCGAAGGAAAAGTTTGCTCTGCTTTGACCGGAATCTCGTCGCAAAAATGTTGTGTTTGCAAAGCATCCCCAAAGCAATTTAACAACATTGGAGCGATGGTCTAGATCAGTCAATAAAGCCACATTCGAAAAAAAAAATAATTCGAAAAATTACCGGGTTGGCAGAGACAATCATTGAGAACTTTTCTGTCATAGTGAGCGTACTGGCATGTGGCAGGCAAATAAACACTGACTCTTCTAAAGCATTTTTCTACGAGACGGACAAATACTATGTTGAGTTGTACGGATGGTATTACATGCCGCAGTCTGTTCACCGAATACTGATACACGGTGCAGACATTATAAGCAGCATTACTACCATGCGGAAGTCTTTCAGAGGAGCCACAAGAATGCCGCAACAAAGATTTAAAATGCTATAGAGAAAATCGAACAAGAAAGTGTTCAAGGTAAGTTAACAGTAATTGAACATTAAAACAAATATTCATAATTACTGAAATATTTTCATTTCTCTACAGGACTGCTACCAATTATGATCTTTTCACACAATTGCAAATGACATCCCAGTAATTTAAATACGTTCAAAGCAGCTAAATAAATCTGATTACTTTCACTAAAACTTGAAAATCCCTTGCCTATGCAATTTATCACACTAAGTACTGCACACTCATATGAATTCGCAGATTTCAGAAATATTTAGAATTTAGAATTTAGGTAAAATTTAACAGATTTCACGAAATATTTGTACATTTGTAAAAGTTTATCGAAATTTAAAAGATAGGTATACCAGAAAAGATGGACTGAAAACTTCATGTACCCGATGATACCCGGCGCAGATTTTTTGTTGACGTATAGTTTAAGTGATGATTGACCAAACTGTTTAAAATTTGGTTGCAAAAGTTTGCCAGTGTCTGAGTTATTGTTGTTGAAAAAATGTATATTTTTTAACTTAAATCCGCTTTAAAACTCAAATAAAGCCCTTTAGACTTATGACGTCTTGAGCAAAGTTGTGCGTTTTGATAATATTGATAACTTTGTTGAACATTTTCAATCAATCTGGTAAAGTTTGAGCCACAATAAAGTAAAAAAACAAGTTTTAAGTAAGTCTATATACTAAATTAATTATATATCAGAATGCTTTCGATGTAGGAACTAACAGTCTTCGGCAAAGTTTCGTTAAATATATAGTTCTAAAACTTTGTTGAAGACTCCAACCTTCTATCTTGTACCCACACAAAGTTAGTTTCTTTTAAGTAAAGTATCACTTAAGTAAAACTTTTGATAAGTTTTTAAAAAAATGTGAAATAACATTTCTAACAACTTTTCCTTAGACACCAAAGCGCTAAAATGTGAGGGACAGTGTGAAAACACTTTTGACCGTCTTTTTTCAGATTGGTCCCACTGTGCAACGGCTTGACTTCCCTTCCGAAAGAAGACGTGACTAGATTTTCGTCTCAGAAAAACCACTGACGTCGACTGGGATTGAACCCAGATCCACTGGGGTGCCAAGTAGCAGTCACGCTTACCACTACACCACCGACGCCGGTTAAAGGATCCGTGTATATTTTTACCCAATAGAATAGCCAATTTGATACCAGTTTGTCGAAGATAATGTTCGTTTTTGTTCAGAGTATGATGTTATACAAGCATTTTGCATCAGATTTTATAATTCTCGGGTTTGTTTTCATTAGGGCGAATCTAACATTGAGAGATTCTCTGCGAGCTCACTCTGTTTCATTCATTACAGCACCATTAAAAAAGCTTTCGGGGGATTCTTTAGTACAGATCGAAACACACTGCTGGCTAACATACTCTACAAATAGTGGAATGAAAAACGTAAAGGTGATTGAAATATGAATGAAAGAGAAGGTAATCAAAGAGAGTCTCTCAATGTTAGATTCGCCCTAATGAAAAAAAGCCCTAGAATTTTACAATTACTCAGGTCGGTAAATTGTTTCACATCAACAATTGATTATCGCTTTTTTACATGTTTCTGATAAAGCAATGTTGCTAACGGTAGTGTGTTGCAATAATGACAAAGCATTTTTTTGTCGCTGTTAAATGACAACAACGTCGTTGCCACATATGTGCGAATCACAACATTTTATCACAGCAACTTGTCTCTTTCCCATCATCGTTACAACATTTTGTTGTTTTTCTTTGTGTTTTGTGGTAATACATTCAAGTTACAACATATTTGCACAGTGAGAGAAGAACGGGTGTATCACTCGTCAAAGTTATCTTATGTTGTTTGGTACCAACAGTGAATATTTGACACACTAGCCGATATAGGAAAGGCTTGTAAGATGGAACACGATCCGTCTTTTGCTCGTAATATGTATAGTTTTTATTTTCGCGGATCCAAAGACATCTTTCGAAAGAAGAACTAAAAGGCTCCAACTTTGCTCAAAGAACTGATTACTTATATTCATCAAATAAAAACTTATTGCCTATTTTCGAAATCCATCGAAAATTGCAGTTTCAAAAAATGGCTTGTAAGATGGAACACCCTTCGCTTTTTTCTCGTAACATGCATAATTTTTATATTTTTTTATAACTTTTTATATTTTTATATTTTTTATAATCTTTCGAAAGAGGAACTAAAAGGCTCCAAGTTTGCCCACGGAACTGGTTATTTATAGTCATCATAAAAAAATATGGCCTATTTTCGAAAATCATCGAAAATTGCAATTTCAAGAAATGTATTGTTTTAATTCAATCTATTGTTGATTCCATGGCATTTCCAAACACAAAAAATATCATTCATATGTTTTAAAACGAAAAAAATGTGTTCCATCTTACAAGCTTAATATTTAGTGTTCCATCTTACAAACATGACGCCATAAACACAAAAACTCAAGAAATTGTTTCACTTTACAATTTGTTTGGAAATGCCATTGGATCATAAAAATACACCAACAATGCTAGCCAACACAAATATTAACCTTTTTATATCGATGGGAAATTTTAACTTAATAAGCACTAGAAATAATTGCTTTTTTAATTATACCAACACTTTCGAACATTGAAATGTGGTTAACACTTGTTAAACATGTGGTTAACACTTGTCAGCGCGATAGTGTTGTCGCTGTGAATGTCAAAAGTAGCACTGTTCCATCTTACAAGCCTTTCCTTTAGTAATTAAAAGTTATCGAACATACTTGCGGCACTACTCTTGCCTGCTGCCGTAAGTAAACTTATAGAGCTGTCATTTTTTTTCTGTACCAAGTATATTTAGTGACGATTCACCAGTGTACCCACCACCAGCTGACAGTACAATCGCATGAAAAATCGGTAAACTTTGTCTCAATGATTTTGATGCAAGCGTTAGTAGAACTTTTGTTATTGTCTAACTAGGACATTTTTAAAAAAAGCTAACCTTTTGTCAGATAGGCCTTTTTCGTCTGCTACCAACACACTTTTTCAGAGTCGAATGTTCGGATTTATGTGCTTACTAATTATTTTGCAAAACAATAACCAGTGTTTGGAAATTCTATTGTGGCATTCCGAATCAGTTCCTCGAAGTATGTTGATAATTGTTGACATACCGTTTAATAAATAGTATTTGATATTTAACAATTATAACCTACAAGGACATTGAATTATACATAAGAGATAATCAGGAATGATAACTTAGTGTTTTGGTGAACGTAAATGAATTAAGAAAAAGTTTATTTGTTATATTTATGTCTGCAGGTTAAAAGTTGTTTAATTATTTCTCTCTTATCAACTCCTCCGTTTATTTCCAGAATCCAGAAAAAATATTAAGTAATTACACTTTAATCACTTAGTGAGGGAATTTTGAACGAAACTTTTCAAACATTACTGGAATCATCAATTCCATTTATCTACAGAGGAAAACCTTATGAATTATGAAATGCGAGTTAAATTTCACCTTGTTCAATTGCAAGTCAAAGCAAGTGTAAACATACAATATCCTATGAAATAATTCCAAATCTAGTATTCCTTATATGTGCATGAGATAACGAAGAAAATTATGTGTTTCTTTCAATGTGTGTACTGCTACGACAGTTCCCTATTTAAGCTTGATTTAATGTTAATTATTAGTGTATGTGTGCCACGGTACAATTAGCAAATTGTAGGTTTTTTGTGTACTTTAAATCTTCAAAATGGAAGTAATTAACTTGTAGTCAGCCATGATTCATATATCGCTTCATAAAATGGAGAATAATCTTGAAAATTTAGGAACTTTACACCATATAAATCAACTGATTTAAACTGTCACCCCTCATTGCAGACGTCTTCCAAACTCGGCAAATCGACAGGCAATCGGTATCAAAGTCCGAAAATCGATATTGATGACGATAACCCAACAAACATCAGTGTCGAATAATCGCTTGCTCAAACAAATTTGGAGAATTTGTTCAGCTTTTTCTTCTTGAAAGCTGAATAACTTCTCTAAATTTATTTGAGCAGTTATACGACATAGATGTTTGTTGGGAAATTAGTTATGGGACTGTTCATAAACCACGTAGACCGAAATTTGACACTTTCAAACCCCCCCTCCCCATCGTAGACTTTCGTAGACTTTTTGCCAATCCCCCTCCCTCGTCAAAGTCTACGTAGACTTTATCAAATTAATTTTTTTAATTTATGGAAAATGTTCTACAATATGTGGTTATGGCGGTTTGAGGCACGGTTTATGAAATAAAACTCAAACAGTCAGGTTATTCAGTTATTAATCTTAATTTTTTTTCATAAAAATACTGCATGAATAAAAAATAACAACAATCAATTATGCAAATGCTAAAGATGCCCACACCATGGCTACTTGAACCAATAATTAAAGTTCATCAGCGGAAGTTCCCTAGTAGCACACATTCTGTTATTAAGTTCAGAAAACATAAATGTGCTTTTGTTAGTCATAATCAAGTTGCCGCAATTAATTATGATCGTGGTGTGCTACTAGGGTTCTGGTGGAATTGTTTCTTGGATGTCAAGTCCAATGATTCCGACAAAACGTGATTCTATCCATAGAACTTCCGTAGCTCCGTTCTCGTAGACCTCACAAAGAATTTCTTCCTGGCGTTGCTACAAAATCTTGAGGTCTTATTTTCTTCTACAAAATATCTGCCTTGTGTATGCTTTTCACTTTTTTCGCAAAAATGTAGTCCACAATAAAAGTGTATGCGGCTATTTTTGTTTACACTTTAGATATCAGGTTCAGTTTATCTTCTTTGAATGTTTTCCAAAGCAAGTTGACATCTTCCCAGACCTCTTATCGTATTTTCTACTTTGTCCCACATGCACTAAAACCCTCTACTAAATGTTTGTCAAATAGAAGACAAATTATACTATCAAATATCATCTTATTCACGTACTAAATAAAAATACTCAACGGCCTAGTAGCAAACTTGTTGCAAATAAGTCAAAGTAACTGCAATGTAACTCAATTAGGGCACAATCAAGTTTTTGCAACCAATTATGACAGAGATGTGTTGCTTGGGTGGTTAACATCATAAACTTACTATTGAGTTGGTACCATGCATTCGATCTATCGATGTTGTGGAAAACGAATAGAAAACACAACCAATACGCTCAAATTACTGTCTCTTGTTATTCCTTTTTCCTCTCGAAAAGATAATTAGAGAACAGTATTTTAGCG